>JAGFPH010004747.1:32749-52719 GCA_018207615.1 Philaenus spumarius
CAACAATTCTAAACCATTAAAAGAATAATCAGTTACTTTTTTGTAATAGAGTGTTGAAAAAAAAAACTGAATATTCTTTGTACAATTGCGGATCCAGCTTGCAAATATTTTTCATTATTAATTTTTGATTGTGTTAGGAAAAAAATTCAAACTTTGTACTTACAAAATGTCAATTACATAACAAATCAAAAGCATTTAAAAAAAACTAAATTGCAACACGGATGCCTATTGTGACTGTGCTTAAAACGAGACCTTGCTAACAATTTTATGATAAAAAGTAAACGAAATAAATGGTTTGAAATTTAACATTGCTCTTATGAGATAAAAATCAAAGATAGCCGTCACTACAGCAGACCCTTAACTTTGATTTGTCTATCCGTGCAAAGCCGGATCAGGCCAGCTAGTACAGTATATTAAAGTACTGTACGTAGTTAAGTTATTCATATTTTGAATGTTTTTATATGTTTACTTCTAACAATATAGTTAATTCTTTATTAGATATAGATATTCACAAAACTATATTTCCATAGTAACGTAATATTTATTTGCTCACGCTTATAATTATTTCAACTCGACTGAAACCAGTTGACTGATTTTGAGTTCTGTGAATAATTAATTGTTACATCATCAATGCCATTTGAATAGCTTGCGTTACTGTTGCTTAAGAATTAATTATTCATAATCCAAAGTTTGTATAATTGACCAGTAAGGGACGAAAGAAGGAGATACGTCGTATATTGAATTCTGAAATCACCTTGAAAGTAGTCGTGGAAAATTCCGGTACAAAACTGATCTTATAGGTATAAATAGGTATTTGATTTTGTAGTCTGGAGAAGGCAATTTTGAATTATATCAGCATGGTTAGAAGAAATGTATGCTGGTGTTTAATCGTTTAATTTAGTTGCTAAAGCAAATTGGAACAGTGTAAAAGCAAATTCTGCATGTGCGAACAGTTTTTAAAATAAAGAAGAAATACAATTTCAAACCATCTTGGAATTTATAAGCACCAAATCTGACGACTCTTTAGAAATTTAAGATGTGAAAACATAGAAAATAAAATTTCGACAAACTATTTTCCGAACTCTGATTTTTTATGTTTTGGAATAAAAAATATAAGACTCGGTGCAATTCAAATTCATAATACTGTCCTAAACATAAACAATAATTAAATATATGCTATAAGTTTATCTTATGACATATATATTTTTACTATTTTCCAAACTACGGTTTACACATTGTTGGTGTTATAGTATATCCTTTAAAAACTGTTAATTTGTGTTTTATTTCCAAAGAGTCATCGATACAGTGTTTCTACATTCCAAGATAGTTTCAAATTTTACTTCTTCATTACTTTTATACTGTTTGATCAAGCAGAATAAACGTCCACACTGTTTCAATTTGCTATAGTATCTTCTAATGTGAACGAGTAAATGTTTGCGTGATATACTTCTTAAAAACATGCTTCTATAATATATCAAAGTACCATTTTCAAATTTGTTTTCAAAAGTACTCCAAATCAAATCTCTATAACTTTAAGATTAGTTTGGGTACTGGAATTTTCCACTACCGTACTTTCAGGGATTTCACGAAAAATACCCATGCAAGTGTTAATCTTAGTACCTATTAATCTATGCCTTTGCGAAAATAGTGTCTGTCAGTGACGGCATCAAACGTATAAAGCATTTGGACTAAATACGACTATGTTTCAATCTTTTGGGCACGTTTCTGCTTATAACTTTATACTGGTAGCGTCTATATTCAATTTGAGACAATCGTTAGATTCAGCTAGCCGAGTCCTTTCACTGAGCCGATTCTGTAGGTTGCATCGTCCAGAGTAGAATCAAATATTAACTGTATGGTAAAAAAAAATAGTGATATCAAATAATGTCATATTTTCCTTCTCAATTCGAAAAATCTGCCATGTAAGTAAGAAACAAACAAAATATCTTGATGTAGGGGAGACGGGGCCCGTAGATTACCACCGATTTTCTCTCCACGGCCCTGACTGATTTCAGGCATTCAGAAGGAACGCTAAAATAAAACTTCACTGGTATACCACCAGTAGGACAGAATTATCCAGTGTCATATAAGTTACATCATTTGGTTCATCAAAGTCGGTGTTATAAGGCGCATTTTGACTTTTTAAAGAAATTCTCCATTTAGCCATAATCCAGCTTCTGTAACTCCCACCAATAAAATGATATATTTATATGAATCTGTCTTTATCGAATAGTGTGTATTTACCACATCCTCTCTTATTTGCTTATTGACGGAAAGATTAGCAAACTAATAAAATTAATGTTTATTGTATTACTAGTAAGCCCCGTGAAAAATCACAGGCTTATTAATTAGATACACATCAGGAATACACAATTTAAAAAAACAAAATATTTACAAACAACATTAATTAAGGCCTACCTAAACATAACCCCAAACTATAATCTACACTGAGTTTAGGTGTTACAGATGATGGGTGAAATCAGCTGTTAAACAAATAGGTAGGCCTATTTCTTCTTTAAATTTGTATAAACAAATATATTGATGATAAAAGGTTGTATTTATATACAGTTTATAACCTCAAAGCAAATATTATAACGTATATTATAGCATTCATTTAGTTCTATAACTCATATTTAAAAAAAAAACAACTTCACAAGAAATTATAACGATTGAAGTTGTAAACATAACCCCGAACTATTAATAATCTACACTGGGTTTACAGATGATGGGTGAAATCAGCTGTTATATTATATGTTACTCGCGTACGTACGTATGTACGTACACTCGCTTTTATTGGAGTTGATATTTGCTTTTAAGTTTAGATTAATGTATTAAATATTCAACTGTTAACTTATTTTCAGTATTTAATTCAACAATTAAAATTCTATGAAGGTTTCTAATCACTTAATATGTTTAAACACAAAAATGAGGTAAACAGAGAGTTCAGTGAATGACGGTTAAAATACGGTATAACCTCCAAATTCATTAGAAAAAGTCAGATTTTCATAAAAATTTTGAAATCGCAAAAAAAATTTAAGTATTTAGGTATAAACATTAATTTTGGGGAAAATTATACGCAGACGCGCAAAAACAAATGGTTTACAAACACAGAATAAAAAGAAAGATGACTCTTAATTTCACAGTTACTGTTCCTTGAATGTAACTTTATCATTTCTGCAAGAAAAATATGTCGTTTATTTTTTAAAGATCATTTAAATTTTATTTGTTTTATATGCGTATAAAGCACTTTTTTCTTTTTTTTTCGTGTTTAACGTCCTGCTGTTTTGCACTTAAGGCTAATGAAGACGGGACCTACAGTTTTACGTGGAATCCGAACCACACCCAATGATGTCTGTTAAGAAACCATTTAGAAAATTATTCGGGGTCAATGGGAATTGAACCCGGAACTTTTCCATTGATGGTTGCCATGACGATTGATAAAGCTTTGACGCCTTAACAACCACGGCCATCGTGGCTCTGCGTATAAAGCAGATATACTAGTTGTAATCGGACTTTAAAAGTTGTAATTGATTATAGCTTGTAAGAGCACTTACTATTTTCATCACTTTCAAATGTGCAAAAAAAAACCTTTTAACTTAGCTGTTCAAGATAGAGGAGATCATTTATAGGAGATAAAATTCAAACAAAATAAAACCATTTTTAAACTTTCAAACAAAACTCAGAGCTCTTATGAACAGAGCAATATTTAAATAAACTACTTTTGTAACAGTATTGAGCATAGTTTCAATACAAGACTTGGCAAATTGATTTACATAATTAATGTGTGCTAGGGAACGGAATTGTTTTAGTTGCGGTTCAGTTGGTAACAGTGTGGACTTCAGACCTTTCAGAATTTAATCCGCACTACTGCCGTTGGTTTATCCTTGTGTTATTCTGTCACTGGCACCTGGACGCTAGTAAAACTAATTATAAAGGTGTGATAAATTTAGAAAAAAACATATGTTTTCAATTTTACAATCTAAAAACAGCGACGTGTTCTGTCCCCCCTCCAGTCCCAAGTATATGTTACAATCGAAGTAGTTAATCTAGTCATTGAAAGCATCACATTTAAAATTTTTGACATCTCATCAAAAACAATTGTGATGAAAAAGGTCTCATCCAATCCAAACAAATATATATTAAAACAGAGGTGGAGTTAAAACTTCCACTTATTAAAAGTGCATTAGAGTAGCATGGATTCGATACCAAGGCTCTCCGACGACGAAATTAGAATAAAAATATAAGAAAGTAGATATTATTAGTTATTTTTCTTACCGAGTGTTTTTAGCCAGGTTATATATAATATATATACTGATCGTAATACGTTAGGAACAAGTAGCATCTCATTCTCTGCCTGTTTAGTCGAAATTAACTAACATTTCTCTTCAATTTACTTGCATTACTTATAAGTTTCTAAAATAGTAACATTTTGCAACATATTTGATTCATACCTACTATTTCTAATAATAAATTTGTTGCCAGTTCATACTGAACCTTTAAGACTCCAGTAATAATGTTCAGTAATTCCCTTGCTACAAACTACATAACGTTAATCAGGAAGAGTTGGGAAGATTAAATAGAACAACTTTGCTATATTTTATTAGTTTTAATGTAAACGTGTTGTTCACGAGGTTAAACTCTAAAATAATTAGACTATAGTTTTTGATAGTTGACTTAATGGGGCTAAATATATCCTGGCTCCAAATTTCACATTCAATTTTGTAAATTGTTCGTACGAAAAAAGGATAACAGCCGAACTTATTTGCAGCGTATTATATTTTCTTAAAACAAAAATAATATTGAATTTCACTGCCAGGCCAATTAGACAGCAGACATAAATGAAACCCCGATTTTCGTAACCTTGATGCCCTAATTCGTGACACTATATCAATCAGAAATTTTGAACCGTTATTTGAAAAGACTAAATAAATGTGGACACACAAATTTAGGACACACATTTTACCCAGACAAAGTCCGTTAAAAAAAAAAAATAAAGTCAAACGATGAAGAAAAACTATGTTAACTGCTCTGTAAAAGAATAACAACAGGTAAATATTGACCTAAGAACAATACTAAACGACAAATGCAATGCTGCATACACTTATTTTGCATGCATCGTACATGACCCCAGCAATGGAATGAGTCACTCGATCTGATGTTTTTAGGCTGACATAATTTCAACGACACACCGGTAAATTCCATTCTCCTAGCGGTACAATGCTTTGCGAACAAATTTACCTTTCAATAAAGATAATAATAAATTTGAAACATCTGGTCAGTCACAACGTTATAGTATTTGTTTTCGGATTTTACACAATATTGTAAAACTTTTACTCCCGAACTTCTAGCCTTGAACATTTTTTAACGATTGGAACATTTTCGGGAGGAGATTTTCCTTTCTTGTCCCTTTTGGTTCAAGTAAAACCATGTATTATGCACAATCTCCGCAGTTTCAAGCACTACATGTAATATACATTTTATTAATTTCTTTGCTGCCATTACATGCAAAACGTTTTTCGAAAACATTTCATTACCTAACCTGATTTCGAAGTCCTTTATTAGTAGGCCTACTATATGATTATAAACCAGTACTCCATTTACAAAACTCATTAGCAATTTATTTGTCATAAGTTTGTACATTTTATATCAGTTAACGTTTAAGGAATGTTTCTCCTAAATTTAAATGTTTGTTCATTACACCTTCACGTTTTGTCATCGTTGCTAATGTTGTCAATGTTTCGACTTATAACATTATCAAACAACATAATACTATGAATTATCAAGGAATACAATTTAAAACCAAATGTTTACAACATTAGTGGTACGTATTTATGAAAAATAGACTAATCATTTAAAAACCATTAAATCGTGGTTTAATGAATCATGTATGAAGTCGATACAGTACCGCTAAAAGATATCTTTTAGTAGTTTACAGAATATAATCACTTTATTTCACTCCCTATTCATAGGTTTTCTGAAATTTGAAAAGATTTTCTATTCTCTAAAAGGCTAATAGCTTAAACACTAATTCAGAACCCTGACTGGAAACTGAATTCTTAAAATATCAATTCTGTTTGGTTTTAGGTTTGTTGAAATGAAAGGAATAAATTCAATTCTACAAAATATAAATCGCACATAAAATACATTGTCTAAAAATTACCAAATTTAAGGTATAAGGCTGGATTTTCATATGAGAAATTAAAAGATGTCATTATAATTTTAAAATAAATCAGATTTTGTGTTCATATATTTTTTTATAAACGATAGTTCTTTTAGTTACTAAAATATATATTTGTATATATTGACTTTTAAGTTGCAGCTGTTTCCCACGAAAGTCGAAATTAAAAAATTAGAGGAAAATAATTCTTTAAATGCCAACATTATTAGTCTAGGAAGAAAAATGTATTTAAAATGAACAATATAAAATACATTATTTTGTTGAATAGGATGATAACTGAAAATATTTAACAATGAACGGCAGGACTTTAGAATATGTGATAGGACAAAGGTGATCGGGGGAGTAGGCGTTGGCCATATTAAGTGAAAGGACAATTGGCAGTAAGGCGTAACGGTCAATGTTTTAGAGGGAGCAATAATTAGAATTTGTAGCCAAAGTTAGAGTATTTAAACACATTCTCAAAGGTTGATCAGCATCAGTTCTTGTTTGTTCTACGCAAAGAGGCAATGGCTTGTAAGGTAAAAACAGTTTCATTATTTAGAACTTCTACCAACAAATGAGTTTAATCGATTTATATTCAGATCTGTGTTTGTTTTAGAAAAATATAAAATAGATATTTTTTACTAGCTTTGGTAGGGTGTAGCATAATTAACTTGTATGTTTTTACTTATTTTATAATACATATATATTTAATGAATTCATCGTATTTGTTTTTCCATTAGATTCAATAAATATCAGGGAAATGTAAATATTAAGTTTGTTTAATGTATGTAAAGATAACTAATTTAAATAGTTAGATTATAACATTTTAGACACTGCATTATTATATGAGAAACAAATGTTTCAAAATATATTAACTTGTCCAAGTTAAAAAATACTCTGTTACAGTTGATCGTCTTGTCCGCTCTATTTGCGGCAGCCAATGCCGGCTATTATGCAGCACCAGCTCCACCACCGGCTGCGGTCAGCTACTCCGCCCCAGCAGTTCGCGGACCTCCAGCACCATACAGGCCGTACGTACCAGCCCCTGCACCAGCACCATACAGACCGTACGTACCAGCCCCTGCACCAGCTCCTGCTCCAGTATACGCCCCTGCTCCTGTCTACGCCCCAGCTTTACCGGCACCCGCGCCTGCTCCTCGTGTTGAACCCTACGACCACAACCCCCATTATACCTACAACTATAACGTACACGATGCCCACACCGGTGACGTCAAGAGCCAATCCGAGAGCAGGGAAGGAGACGTTGTCAAAGGTAGCTACAGTTTAGTCGAGCCTGACGGTTCTACACGTACTGTCGAGTACACAGCTGATCCTCACAACGGATTCAACGCTGTCGTCAAGAAGTCTCCTGGCGCTCATCCGCCACCAGCTCCAAAACCAGCTTACGCCCCAGCTCCAGCTTATCCTTACCCTGCACCAGCACCACCAGCTCCAGCTCCAGTCCCTTATCCAGCTTATCATGGTTAAAAATACTGTATCCAATTATTAGGGCTTCTTTATTCAGTTTTGTAAATAAATGATATTTTACTATAAAATATATTTTCGTTTTAATTCCCTTTAAAAGTACATGTATGCCTAACAAAATTTACTGTTGTAAAACGAAGTACACTGAAGTAAAGAAACAGGTTTGCAAACTAACAAACGGTCTACCTTCGCCAAAGATACATTTAAACACTTATAAATTAATATAGTTCTCAAAAATGTAAACAAGAAAAACGAAGCCATGTTTAAAATTTAACACATACGTTTATACATAGTTGTTTTATAGTTATATTGATCATGATACAAACTTAATACAACAATATTAATTTCAAAAATTTCAGTTTCTTACATAATATATGATAATTTACAAACAAAAATTATTATTGAAGTTTAAATAATGATAAGAAAATTGTATTCATTTAAAGTAATTCACAACTACATTCAACAATAGAAATTATTTTGACAAATGTTGTGACTTCCAATAGAATTTACAAGTTTTTTATAAGTAATTTTAAAATTTATCCTTTTTCAAATTCAATTCTTAAAAGAGGTTGTCTTTATAGCGTAGGTTACAAAATAAATATAACATTCCAAAACTCTGTCTCAGTTATATTATTTTATATCAAGTTATTTTATTTATTTGTAAACTCCGACGAAGATAATTATATATAAGGATTCACAATAAGCTGTCGGAAAGTTTGTCAACTGGTGCAGATGCCAGTGTTGAGTTTTATTTTATTTTTTGCAAGAAACGTTTTATAAACAATTTTTAGAATTAAGACTAGACTCATTTACTAATTACACTACTGGAATGTTTGGAATAATAAAAAACATTATTTAGCTTGCTACTGTATTACCCCAATGCAAATAAATTGTTGGAGAATTTATACTAGTTGGGTTTAAGTAAAAGAAGAGTTTCCAAGTCAGTTCTGAATTGAAATGAAAGATTGTATGTTTACGATACCACATTCAATATTGTAAGAAATAAAGATGTAGGCTATTACTTAAATTCACTAGTTAATAATTTGTATATGGAATCAATTTACATGTAAAACATCTAGGAAGTGACTAACATCCACAAGATAGAGACAAAATCTAGCTTTATTAATTACACAAGAATCGCATAAAAAATATTTCATCATTGAAGATGAAAAACTCTTATTGACTTAAAATAAAAATTAAATCAACTACCAAAAATGTTTGTTCGAATAAGTTGCTACACATGTTTCTGATCAGCAAAATTATAAATCCTAACTTAAAACTGGAACATGGTAATACTTTTGACGATTTATATAGCTTCAATAATAATAATTTGTTACAAGGATATATATATTTTCTATAATTAATTTGTTTTCTATAGTCTCTTAAATATTACATTTCAGTCCTTGGTTAGTCTTAATGACCACAATAAAATCATAGGCTTTGTGATATAAGTAAAAGTAGTTATACAGGGTGTCCCATAAGTAAAGTGTCAAACTTCGGGGAATGGTTCTATGGGTGAAAATAAGAAAAAAGTACTTGTAAACACAGACTCAAAAACGCTTCGTTTTCTAGCCATCCGCCATTTTGTTTTTTGTACAAAATAATTCTTATCTAGAGAACGGTTTGACTGATTGAGTTCACACTTGGCATGAAGTTTAACCCAACAATGATATATCTCAAGAAAAATAAGCCATTCAATCCAATAAGAAGATCCATATAAGAAGATTAAAAAGTTTGAAATTATATTTGTAGTACAGATCGTTGTTTCTACGTTTTACACTTCATAATTGATGGCAAGTAAATTTAGTACTCTACATTAGGCCTGTTGTATTCAATTATTCAGGGTGTCCAGCTTCGACTGTCCGAAACTTCACGGGCGTATTTGTCTGCTAAAAACAAGCAAATAATGCAATACAACATGTGTCCTATCTCTATTCGTTTGCTGTCTGTCAGTCTGTATGTGATTTCTACAAAATACTTAATATTTTTGGAAGTAGCAAAGATATTGAGCTTAAACTTTGTATACATATTTTTTGCGTAACCTTTTATCACTGTACGAAAAATTATAACATTATTTTAAATATTTTTAAAATGGCGGCTGTTTATAGTTTTTAATGTCACATATCTCAAAAACCATTCTTGATCATTTTAGAAAAAAAGTACAAGAGACAAAAAGTTTACATATTTAATGACAAACAAAATGTTATTTTTATTTTGCCTGTAGCTTAAAGGATAACGAAGACATTGTTAAAAAAAGGAAAAATGTATTGTCTTAATCTTTATGTTTGTGTTAGATCTACACCACTTGTATCATACATTTTTCGTTTTCAGCCAATATCTCAGCTATCTTTAAAGATATGGGGAAAATTCAAAAACCCATTTTGTTTGTTATTAAAAAAGTAAACGTTTTTGTCTCTTGTATTTTTTTTCTAAAATGATCGGTTTTTGAGATATGTGACATTAAAAATTATAAATAGCCGCCATTTTGAAAATATTTAAAATAATGTTATAATCTTTCGTACAGTGATAAAAGGTTACGCAAAAAATATGTATACAAAGTTTAAGCTCAAAATCTTTGCTACTTCAAAAAATATTAAGTATTTTGTAAAAGTCACAGACAGCGAACGAATAGAGATAGGACACATGTTGTATTGCATTATTTGTTTGTTTTTAGCAGACAAATACACCCGTGAAGTTTCGGACAGTCGAAGCTGGACACCCTGTATATTCACAAAACACTTGCTTTACTCAAAGAATTGTATTTTATTGTTGGGCTTTTATATAACGAACCAAAACACGTAAAAGTTTACAAAGATATAGCAAAAGAAAGAGGGAGAAATAATGGAAAGAGCTGCTTATATATCATAGTAAATACCATATATTTTAAAATACCAAAATGTATGTATACATCAATTTACTAACATTTTATAATTTTTCCAACAAGGAGAATGTCTAACCATAATTATTGTTGTGTATTGAGTATACATTATATTGGCACGGTATTATTTTCATTGCATATTACAGATTGTATAAGTGCCAATGGGAAAAATTATTAGAAAGTAAGATTTATGAAATGTTTGTAATTCAATTAATTCCTACAAATTTAATTGTAATATATATATTTTTATTTTCATTAAATAGGCCTATATACAATACCAAGAGAAGAAAGCTGGAGATATTGGTGAGACAGAGTTAAAATTATACAGTTGCGTTATATAAGAATTATTTTTATACATTTAAATTAAATGTAACTTACTGTTAGTAATGTAAATATTTTTGCAATTTTTTCCTTACGGTTTTGGCTTTTTCACGTTCCGCTAGGGACTTCGCGTGACGCTTCCAGGTTGCTCGGTATTCCGTACCGGCAAAAATATCGATGACAAACGATACATTTTCAAACGACATGAAATCTAAGACAATATTGGCAATTAAAAACCTGATTATATTCTCAGGATAATATGGAGAGTTTTTTTTTTAAAGTGATTGTTTGATGTTGGTAAATCTGTGTCATTTGTTGAATATCGCTGCTGGTGTTAGTTTTTTTAGTTAGGAGGATAATAATATTATATCAATGTTTACAGTCTATCATGTCAAATAATTCGCGAACATTTTTTAACCTTATTGAATATTTCTTTTTTAATTGATAATGCATTTAATAAATTCTACCTTTTAATTTATGTAATAGCACTTTATTTTTTAATTATAGTCATTGTTAGCACATCAGGAGTTTGCTTTAGTTCTTTTGTTTAGAGCCCAAAACAGCCTGAGCCTATATTGTTTCCTACATTTTTTACAGACATAATTAATTGTATTATTTATTTTTTAATTTTAGTTTTGTAAGTTTAGTTTAATTTTGATATTCAAATGTATTGTACTGTATTGTCTTGTATTATAATCTTCATGTAAAATAAAGATTTTCCTTTCTTAAAAAAAATATCACAAACTATCACATTTACCTTTAGGAGTTAGGGTATAGATCAAAAGTATAAATGTAATTAAAATGTTTCATTTACAAGGCTTGTATTTATTACATCAATAAAATTATTCTGTTATAAAGTTTGCACAAGTTTATTTCTGTTATAAAATGTTTGTATCGTTTTAAAGTTATGCAAACGATACATTTTCAACGCTTTATTCTTTGTAGTAAAGACTACATATTACGTTTGCGAAAGGTTTATAACAACTATTTAACTAATTAGACGTATTAGGAGTTTTTACCAAATAATTACTATATTATAACAGGCATGTTATATTCAATAATATCGGTTATCCTTCCACAATTGAAATTAATATTTTAAATATATTATGTGTAAAGAAAAATATAAACACGTATTCTAAAATTGTATCATTTCAAACAATCTTTCATTTTGAATTACAAAAAAAAATTAAGTTTTAAGATTCAGTTCAAAATTTTATCTAAAAAGAAAAACACATTTTTATTGAACGGTAAAATAAAAAGTAAATAAAATCATTACAAATAGAAAAACACGTTTAAATGAGAGCTATACTAAATAAAATAAACTAGCTGACCCGTGCGAAGCATTCACATTCTAACTTACTTAAATCCTACTTAATTAAAGTACACACCGTTTATTTAGTATCGTATAGTGCGTATACTACGATACTAAATATACAATTAATTAAAAATAGCAATGTAGTGGCGTAACGGCAGCTCTCCAGCTGGTTATTGTTATCATCAGTGTTGATAACGCCAGGAAAATATTCATACAACTTACTTTATCTTACATTACTGTTACTTTCGGTTTCTTTATTTCCTTTTTCTTTTTGTATTTTCTCGTATAATTGTATTTTGTATATTTTTCCGGTGTAGCGGTTAAGGAAAGCTTTAAAATGATGCCTCATTCATGTAATTTGATGATGTATTAAGGAAGTTATGGCGTACCGACAAAAAAATGGCCATGAGAAATAATATATGTGATATCGTAAAATGATTACAGATTGTTCGGAAGAGCCTACATTTGAATTTGTTAAAGTTACTATTAATTTCATTATATATGTAAACAAAAATAATAAAAGTTAAAAGTATTCAATGGGTATTATAATTAACGCATCATTTAAAAAAATAATTATAAATAATAAAGCCTTTAACTTAAAAAAAAAAAATTAAACGCCGGTTAAAATTTTAAAAACAAAAACAAAAAATACTGACACGAAAATTAAGAGAAAATATTGAAGACAATTTATTATTATTGTAATTGAAAATAGGGAATAAATAACATGTGTATAAAGCACATAACTAATGAACGTAAACATTAAATAAAATGCAATCAAACACGAATTTTGAAATTTAAATCAGGCAAGTCAAACAAAGTAAAACCAGGTATTTTTATCACTATCGTTACTATTTATTCCATTACCAATTCTTTAAATAATATAATTTTAAGAAATTACAAAACTTTGTTGTAACACATGTCCCAATAAAGAAACAAATGTTGAAATCTTGAGTATAGTGCAATTTAGTACCTACAGATTTTTAAAATTTATTTTTCCTTCTTGAGTTATTTATTCAGGTCTTAATGTTGTTTACATAAGTTATTTATGTGTAAGGTTGATATTAAGACTAAACAATGTATTTATTGGTGTTTTATTTATTCTTTTACCAAGTAATTCATTTTTTTAGAACATTTGTTTTTAATATTGGTTAATATATTCATAAATATATGTACAGATTAAACAAACAATTTGAAGCAAACTATATAAACCCAAATATTTTACCAACGTTTTACCAATAAACAAAATTAAATCCCATGTATTATGTCACATTTCATGTTTAACAAAAAACAACACAGTCAGATCACCCTCCGTGATCTTTAACAAGAAAGATACACGATTTATAAGATTACAACTTTGCACTACTAAGGAAATTAGAGGTAATTGAAACTCTCTGAATAAAATAAGCAAAGATCACAATTTGAAAAATTAACTATATTTTCTCTATAGCAGCACTTTATTTTGCAATGCTAACACTACCACTATAAAATACATTTTCCGTAGCAAAAGCCTACCTAACCATAATATAATGTTTCACTCTGAAAGAACATTTTGTTATTGTGGTAAAACAGTACAGTATTCACGATAGTCTGAGGTATGTGCCAAAGTCCGAGTAGGGAAGAAGGCGTTGTCCGAAGTGAAAGGACATTGAAAGCAACGGTCAATGTTTTTAGGGGAAGGGTAAGTTATATTTGTTACCAGAAGTCGAGTATGTATTTAAACTGTCCCCAAGTAATAGTCCAGTATCAGTTCTTGTTGGCTTTGCAATCAGAAGATATGGCGTGTAAGGTGAGTTCAGTAACTATCAAGACTCAAACAACATTTTGTATACTAACAATAATAATAGATAAATGTTTAAAGATAAGACAACTACAAATAATAGAATATCATCAACAACAAATTTAATTATCGTGTTGTTTAGTGGACAAATTTAATAGACAATCAGGTTAGGAAATTCAGACATATAAATAAACTGACATTTATTAATACATTATTAAAGACAAATACTTTTCTCACATAGATACATATTATTCTATTAAAGCGGTTTTAAGAAGTGATCAACAAACGGATTTGTATTATAGGCCTGCACAAACTTTTATAATAATTTGTATTATTTACAGTATATATTCAAATGAAATACTGATGTCCACACGTTTAAAACTTGCACTACTTTTACTTGATTTAATTGCCATTTTTTTAAACAAAGTACAAAACAAAATGAAAAACCGAATTATGTAACAAATTGATGTTTAGTTGTTTGTGTGTTTACTACATCGTTGCAAAATTAGGTTGCGAAAATAAATAAAAAATGCAATAATAGTGTACTGATTGTGGTCATTTAATTATATTGCATACAATTCTTAATAATCCATCCGCGATCATTTTTCGCCGAATATATTTTATAATTAAAGTGTTTAGCTATGCTAGATAAAAAAGAACATAGTAAGCCAGTTGTATGTGCTGTGTGTAAGATGTTTGATCAAGAATATAATTTTAAAAAATGTACATTTAAATTGTTTCAAATAATTGACGTTTAAAAATTAAGGCAAACAATCATATAAATTATTTATTAAAGCTTTTATTCGCTCATGGTTTGTATACACTTGTGTAATCAGATAATTTTGCGACAGCCAATTAATATTATTTTATTCACTATATCCTCTATTTTTGTTTTGCTATTTCTAAAAGCTATTTAATTTATTATGTTTAGACTTTAAACTGTGACACCAAATCTTAAATTATATTTTAATGTTGTTCCTTATTACAGCTTATGATCCTGGCCGTTGTAGTGGCAGCAGTAAACGCAGGATACCCTGCAGCAGTAAGCTATCTTAGTCCACCAGTACGTGGACCTCCAGCGTACAGACCCTATGTCCCAGCACCAGCACCGGCCCCCGCTCCAGCCCCAGCACCTCTACCTGCTCCGGTTTACGCGCCAGCTCCAGTTTACGCGCCAGCACCTGTTCCATACGCCGCTCCTGCTCCTCGCGTTGAGCCATACGATCCTCACCCTCACTACACCTACAACTACAACGTACACGATGGACACACCGGTGACGTCAAGAGCCAATCCGAGAGCAGGGAAGGAGACGTTGTCAAAGGCAGCTACAGTTTAGTCGAGCCTGACGGTTCTACACGTACTGTCGAGTACACAGCTGATCCTCACAACGGATTCAACGCTGTCGTCAAGAAGACCCCTGGCGCTCATCCGCCACCAGCTCCAAAACCAGCTTACGCCCCAGCTCCAGCTTACGCCCCAGCTCCAGCTTATCCTTACCACGGTTGAAGACAAGTTTATTCCACGGATTTAACTATTAAGACACGCTGTATATAAATGGATATGTATATCACTTAACGTTATTTCTAAAAAGGTTGTTGGGACCAACTTGAAGAAATAATGACTGCTTCTTCAGTAGACTGTGTTCATTGTTGTAAATACGTTTCATTTTTAAACGTACAAATATACCATGAATAAGTTCATCAAATTTTCTGTTATTATTATTCACATTATTTACCAAAAAACTCTAAATCATGTACCGGTCGTAGAGTGGAAACTACCATAGTGCATACAACTTCTTTTGGTTTAACGTTTTATCGATTTATATTGCAGGATATTTGCAGTGTAGAAATTAGCGCTCTTAAAATGGATTTTCTATTAGAAAACAATACGCAGATTACTCTAGTTGTACGGGGCTATCTAAACTTTGATAGTTCATCCCAACTAAGATAAGTTAATTGGATTTTAACTCCTAAAGTATTCTATTTATTTTAGTGTAGTAATTTTAAATCAAAATTACCCCATTACCTAAAAAGAACTCTCATAAGCTAGGGATTTAGTATGTATGTTGTATTTAGCTACTTTAATAACATAAAAAGTCATCGCAAAAAAACTGTGCTTCGGCCGCCATCTTGGAAAAACCACCATCATAAATCTCAAAACAAAAAAGTTGATACAGTAAAACAAACCATGAGTAAACTCAGTAGCCTAGCTTGGTAGCGAAATGCATCGAAGGCATCAGCAGTGTAACATTTAAAAATTCATAAAAGAGAAAAGTTATGTTATTGGTATGAAACTGTTCAGAAAATTTTAATTTTTAAATTAAAACATAATTTGTTTTGTTAAAAATGTTTTTATAACTTCCCTTAACGGTAATTAGTTTTTAACAAATTGTCAAAATTGATTTCCAAATATTGCTTTTTATGGCTAAACGGTTAATTTGATGGAAAATTGCTAAGTAGAAAAGTTGTAGCTCTTTTTGTGACAAACATTTTTTTTAAAGGATGAATAGTTTTTGAGTTTGGGGGAAACACTGGTTTTGGACGCCATTATTTCAAGATGGCGGCAGTAGCACAGGTTTTTTGAGAGGACTTTCAGTATGTTATTACAGTAGCTAAATACAACATACATACCAAATCCCTTGCTTATAAGAGTTTTTTTAGGTAATTTGTCTAACATGACTATCTATTTAGCCTCCGTTTGTAATTCAAAAAAATAATTAATATTCTTTAAACTGTGAACAGTATAGATATAGATTTACTATTTTACCTCTTACCCAGTAAAAGTATAACAGTGTCAATTTGAGAATAAACAACGTATTTAAAAATGACAGCCATTTTAATAAGTCGAACTGCAGAATTTGTGGAACTGGTACTTCTGAAACACCCAATATAATGGTCCTAAAAATGCGTATTGCGGACTGTATTTCAAGTTTATCTCTAACGAACCGTTTTATTTACTTTTACAAATTCCCAGAAGTTATTTTTCTGTGTGGCAAATACCAAATAATTGAAGATAACCAAATACCTATTATTATTAGCCTACCTTTACCTTTTATGGATTCGATTACTCTTCTAAATATAGAAACACTACTCAACTCGAGTAATAAATGTTTAAAATAAAACCATAAAAACTATTTAGAGGAAAATAAGTCGGATAGTTTTTATTGATACTTTGGAATTAATACTTTTAAATTTATTTTAAAACTAAGTAAGGTTTGGTATAAATGTCTGCCAAAGAAAGAAAATGTTTTATATATTTAGCTGCAAAATAACTTAATTTACACTACGTTTATTATATGCAGGGTAAAATAAATTTCTATTATTAACAAAGGCTTCTTCTTTGAGCTAGGATTCTTAGTTTGGGGATTTCTATAAGGGAAAGTCAATACTTTCAATTGGAAATAAGGATATGACATAATTTTAAAGAGATCACTAAAAAAAAATAGCTAAACATCACCTGTAAACTAGGATGATCTGCCGTTATACTTTAGACGCATAAATGAGCGAAACACTCTAGCTGTTTAATTTAGAAGCCGTCCAGGCATTCTTCAAACGAATAGTTTAACAATAATTGTAGGCCAATACAGCTGTTTATTTAATTTAAATCACATTTACATAAAGTCATTTTAAATTAACAGCTGTTTATTTAATTTAATTGAAATCAGTTGAAAAAATGTGACATAAACCCTTTAAATTAACAGCTGTTTATTTAATTTAAATGAAGTCAATTGAAAACATATGACATAAACCCAATAAAATATTTTACATTAGAATTACATCTGAACTTTAAGACCCAGTGGGGCGAAACCTTGGAGGAATTTTGCAAATCTTTCTAAAGAAAAACCTTTTCCTCGGAATCACCTAGCTACTGGCCAAATTTCATATCAATCGGTAAAGCCATTACACTCGCTTCGCTCAATTACATAAAACAAAACTTGTTGAACCAAGCTAACTAAGATGACGGCCTTAAGCTTTGAATTAAAAAGTTGCAACTCTCTTTTTATAATATTATTGGAAGCTTCGAGTTTTGAATCTATTAGCCTATGTAAGAAGTTTACTAATTTAAATCTGCAAATATTCTTCAGAAAGCATAGAGGTAGTTGATCACATATGATCATGCGATACGCTATTTAAAAGGCTCAACGAGAAGAGGCGAATTGTTTTGCACAAGAATAATACAAAATGGCGACGCAATTAAGCTGATCCATAAGAATAACACTTAAAGTTGTATCAAAATACAAAATAACCGTGCGAAAGCATGGAAACATAAAGGGAAAAGATTCAAATTTCCTGTGTGGAATATAAAACGTTTAAAGTTGTTAAAATAAAAGTTTATTATTAGACCTTTCCTCAGCTTGATAACCCATTAAACGATCACTTGACCGTAATTCAAACTTGAAATAAATGTTTGACTTGACTCTTACCATAAATAGCAGCAGCCCAATAGAACAACCAAAAGCTTATAGAAAAAGCCTTTTACCTTTTTTTTGCCACTCTTGTGCGTTATCTATATACAATTTAACTTTAATATTGGAAGGTGACAAGGCCCGGTTGTGAGGATTATGAAATCTATAAGGGAAAAATAACTTATTGATCTTTTACTTATTGTATGTGCTGTTTTTTAAAATGTTTCTGAAATTTCCATGTAACACTTGAAAGAAATGATTAGATACAAAAAATCCAACATTATCAATTTATACAAGTATTACATCAAGTATCAAGTATTTTTACAAGTATTTTTTTTTTTTTTTTAAATAGGCCACCATTGGCATCTCAGAAACTATAAAAGTTACAACAATCTTTAAATGGGGGACCTTCCCTACTTTTTCCCTTACGTTAAAAATACAATATTAACATTTCCAAAAACTTTGACATTTTTTTTTTTTGGTTTTAACGTCCTGCTCTTTTGCACTTGCACTTAAGGCTAATGAAGACGGGAAACGTCATCATTAGCCTTAAGTGCAAAACAGCAGGACGTTAAACAAAATTATGAGATACAACCTCTCCTCAAACATTTTCTATTTTATGTGATTTTTTGAAAGAGCCACCATTTTTAAATGAGTTTTACATCTCAGAAACTATAAAAGTTACAACAAACTTTAAATGGGGGACCTTCCCTACTTTTTCCCTTACATTAAAAATACAATATTAACATTTCCGAAAACTCCGCCATTTTTCCAATATGGCGGCCAACTTCATTTTTTCAAATGAAAACCCTTATTTTTTATGTTGAATTTCGATTGGGGATACAAATTTAAGACATTTTTATTCTTTTGTATTTTTTTATAAACCCAACCGTTTATGAGATACAGCCTCTCAAATGTGAAATATTGAACAGCTGGATGTAAAATCAATTAAACCAAATGCCATATGAAAACCAAATCAGCTGTATGTTAAATGCATTGTTGCTTTGTTGAAACAATTCTTATTTAGTGGTATTAGTATTGTTTCAGTGTTAGTCACAGCAGTTCTGTTAGTATTGTAACAGTTAGTATTGTCGCAGTATTATTATTGTCACATTAGTATTTTTATTACGTGTTTAATATTAGTAATGTTCCTTTTTTATTTAATTTGTTACTGTTTTAGATTTTTATTTATTTGTTATGAATTTCTCAAATAGTGAAGTGTTTGATACCTATGTTAGAGATTTATTTTATGTGCCACAAGAACTGTACTCTGGAAGCAAACACTTACCAGTAAAGATACCCAGACAGAAGAGCTCCTAGCCGTAAGGTTTTAAAAACATTACTTTGTAAAACCCAATAGTTCCGTTCCTAATAACAATTATCACCGATTTCACTAAAAATCCTGATCCTGAAATATGTCCAAACATTAAGTTAAATTTGGTCGTCAATACCGCTTTGATATTAGTCTGCTAAGATTTTCCTCGGTTGGTGTATAGTGTATAGGGTTAATATAAAGCAAAAATACTCCAGACGGCGCAGGCAAATGAGCTCTTCTGTACGACTTGTAGTCTCAGAAACATATTAGTTATCTTGCATATGCAACAAAACAATTTTTTTTATAGTTGTCC
>JAGFPH010004747.1:61281-92968 GCA_018207615.1 Philaenus spumarius
CTCGGACAAAATAATAGTATGTAAACACGGCAAACTGGAGCAGTGAACCAAAACCATGTCCGAGTAGGGAGGAAGGCGTTGGCCGAAGCAAGTGAAAGGACATTGAATGAAATGGTCAATGTTTTTAGGGGAAGGGTAAGTTGTATCAGTAAGTCGAGTATGTATTTAAAGTGTCCCCAAGTAATAGTCCAGCATCAGTTCTTGTTGGCTTTGCAATCAGAAGAAATGGCGTGTAAGGTGAGTTCAAGTACAGAATTGTGAGTTTAGTACGTTCCTTAAAGCTATATAATTTAATTTAATTAACACAAACATTTACGTAGGACGTGTAAGTTAATTAATGCACAAGTTATTTTAAATTCAAACAAGACTTTACAATACAGGCATGAAATGATATTCAACTGGCATAAAGTGATTAAATAAATTACTTATAGATATTGTGTCAAATAAAAATCTTGATAATAGTCGAAACACATTGCACTTACAACACTCTGATTTACATTATTGAGTATTGTTTAACCATTACCATCCGTATTAATAAAATACAATTCCTGTTTATAGTCAGGAAACACAAAATTTATTTAATAACTTCTGTATCGTATAACAATTTTAGATCAGTAATATTATTACAATTTTTAAATCGTAGTTTTGTTTGCAGTTGATTTTTTAAAACTCCACCAAAGTTTAGTTGATCAACAATAGCTAAAATGTATTATTAAACCGCTGTAGATTCAGAAAAAAATAAAACGCCTTAAAATCGGGAACTATAATTTAAGAATAATTAATTTAACTCTATTGTCGATTGTCTGTAAAATTCGTGATTTGAGGATTCAGAATGACGTTATATCCAAAAATTACTTAAGAATATACCAATACTTTTGGACATTTTAACATATCACTTGTAGAGGGTAATTAGTCGTAAAATCGTTTCATTGGTTTACTGTTCTTTATGAAAGTTGGAGATTTTACAACATAGGGATTTCAACAATTTAAATTGTTCAAGTGTCGCATAATACCAGTAAAATCGTCATCTACCACGTTATTATATTTGTAAGTAAATTTCTTACAAAAACGAATAAATACTTATAAATGCCTTATTGGTTTAAAAACGGATAATAATAGATTTATTGTTACATAACTGTATACTTATAACATTTGCTTGGACTACTTAGCACAAAATATTCAAGTTCACCTCCATCGGTTTGAAATACACAGTTTAATAGTTTTAAATATCCCTCAAAAACACGTTGAAAAATAGGAAGACTACACAGCCATAAACAACTGCTTTAAACATTTATTACACTTTCGATTGTGAGAAATTATGTACATTAAAATAATTCTTTAAGTTCTAAAAGAAAGTATACGTATTTTATTGTTGCATTAAACGTACACTTAATTATTGTTGTATTAATTAAGGATTAATAAAAATAACAGAGAAAAGCAATTATTCATAATCCAACTTACATAGACGTTTAATGCATTTCGGAAAATGATTTTCACTATTCGTGCCATTTGTCTAACAATGTAACTTATTGTGTTTCAGTTGGTAATAGTGATCGCCGTTGTAGTGGCAGCAGTTAACGCGGGTTACCCTGCTTACCGTCCATATGCACCAGCTCCTGCGCCAGTTTACGCCCCAGCTCCTGTCGCATACGCCGCTCCTGCTCCTCGCGTTGAACCCTACGACCCCAACCCTCATTACACCTACAACTACAACGTACACGATGCCCACACCGGTGACGTAAAGAGCCAATCCGAGAGCAGGGAAGGTGACGTTGTCCACGGCAGCTACAGTTTAGTCGAGCCTGACGGTTCTACACGTACTGTCGAGTACACAGCTGATCCTCACAACGGATTCAACGCCGTTGTCAAGAAGACCCCTGGCGCACATCCGGCACCAGCTCCAAAGCCAGCTTACGCACCAGCTCCAGCTTATCCTTACCACGGTTAAATAAATTGTAAATATTTCAACTTAAACAATTGTAAATATTTTTACTGTTATCAATAGTTGGTTACTGTACGTGAGGGGAAACCATAATCTGCCTCCATTCTATTGCAATTGATTTTATAGTGATCGTTGTTAGGTTGCTGAGTATATTCTTGTATATAAGCTTATTTTTATACACGTAAATAAAAATATGAATAATTTCATCAAAATACAGCTTATCTTATTGCCCAACTTGTATGTCGTATAATTGTTTGTTTATAACAAAATTATAGCTAACCTATAATAATCCTTATTATACGTAGTTATAACCTTAAGCCAATAGGCATAATACTAAATTTAATAGTTTGTAATGAATCAACCAATCAATCTTTTATTCATCCCTTTTTCGACAAATATTACATTTGTATAAGGCAGGTCCCATAATTTACAAGTAGGCATGCAATATAATAATAATGTTTTAATGTTTGGTACACCAGCAACCCTACAAAGTTTATAAAAATTATAATTATGATAGCAGAATGTACACTTAAACACACATTTTTTTTTTTTTTTTTTTACATTAAAATATAAAAATACAACTATACACAATTTAACAAAATATAAATATGATCAAGACTACAAGCAACATTACAAAGCCCCGAACAATAGTCAATCATTAAAATAAAATAACACACATAAATATAAAAGATTGAAACATGGAGGCTCCACACACCCCTGTCAGTGCCCCACAAACTCCTCCACAGAGTAACAAGATCCAGACAACAGCAGTCGTCTCAGTCTGCCTTTAAAACATGAATAATCATTTATCTCTAGCAAGTCTGGAGGAAGGTTATTCATAAATAGCGTCCCAGCTTGCGAAGGTAACTTACTAAATAAATTTAGCCTGTACTGTTTACCCCGATATTTACAAACCGTTCTAGTATGGTAATCATGCAAATCCCTATTTTGAACGTGCTTACACTTAAATGTAAAATAAAGGATTGTTTCAAATATATAAATGGAAGGTAGGCTGAATATCTTAATCAATTTAAATGTTTCTTTGCATGATTGAAGTTTAGAAAGTCCTCCAATTATCCTAATGGCATTTTTTAGAACAAATACTCTAGTCACATTCTGGAGTAAGGAATCTCCCCACAAAACTATTCCATATTTTAGAAAAGGATATATCAACCCGTAGTACGCTGTTATAAGAACCTGAGCATTACAATATTGTTTCAGACTTCTCAGCGCAAAGAGACCACTACTAATTTTAGCACATATATAATCTATATGATTTCTCCATGACAGTTTCTTATCGATGAAGAGACCCAGGAATTTTGTTGAAAATGCTCCATTTAGTTCATTATTATCCAACTTACTATTAAGTTTTGGATTAAAGGAATCTTTTAAATTTAAATGTATATAATTAGTCTTACTAGGATTTATAGATAACCCATTGCAACTTAGATACTGTCTAATAGCATTAACTTGTGAGGAAGACCTCTGCTCCAAGTCGTATAAAGATTCTGCTTGAACATTCAATGTCGTGTAGTCAGCAAACTGAATTAGTTTATCCACATGTACTGTGAAATACTATTTACATAAATTGAAAACAATATTGGGCCAAGCACTAAACCCTGAGGGACACCACTTGACAACTCTATTTTGTCAGATAATTTACCCGCAACAGTAACCTGTTGAGTTCTATTATTTAAATATGATTTTAACCATGACAATGGTTGTCCTCGAACGCCTAATTTATCACATTTAAGAAGCAATGGTACAAAGTCCACACAATCAAAAGCTTTAGAGAGATCCAAAAACACACTCAAAACTTTATGCTTACCATCCAGACTCTCAACAATATATTCTATTAACTGAACTTTCACCTATAGTAGATTTTCCTTTTTGAAATGCAAATTTGCCTTCATACAGGATATTACACCTTTGCAGATGGTTTAACAACTTCTCCAGAAACAATTTCTCAAAAACTTTACTAAACACAGGCATAACATAAATATGCCTGTAGTTATTTATATCCTTTACGTTACCTTTTTTAAGCAGAGGAAACATTTCAATGGAGAAAGATGAATTTATCAAAACCGAGAGAGGCACAGAAAGATCTTCGACACACTGTTTAATGAGCCATGTACTAAGCCCATCAATGTCCATGGTTTTTTTATTCTTCAATGACCTAACCACTCGGGACACGTCACTAACACTCACAGGCGAAAGAAACATCGAACTTTCATTTTTTCTAACATCATCCACAGATAAATTGAAACCCTCAATCAAATTTTTACTAAATAATGAATTAAAACACTGAGAAATAATAAAAGGATCAGAGTAGTCTGTGCCCTTAATAGAAAGGGTAATATCTTTGTTAATTTTTTTAAGTTTACTACCGCTGTTCGTTAGTAACCTTCCAAATAGTTTTACTTAAATTTTCTGAACTAATAATTTGTCTACTGACCTCGTAAGATTTTGCAGCAGAAATCACACGTTTATATATTTTTTTGTATGTTTTATAGTATTCTTAAATTTCTAAATTGTTTGCCACTTTACAATTTTCATATAGCCTTTTCATTCTATTTCTTGAGATTAAGGATGCCTTTAGTAATCCAGTTAAGACGCTTAGTCTTATTACGGATCTTTATATGTTTTATAGGACAAGCTATGTTCAAAAAGAAGACAAATGAGTCAAAAAAATAATTAAATTTGTCATCAGCATTCTTTAGATGGTTGAGATTATTCCAATTCTCTTTTTTTAAATGATATTTCAATAACTCTAAGTTACTTCTACTATAATCTCTACTCTCTATGAGTTGGGGTTTCAACATTTTATCAGGAATACCGGTCAAAAATATCAGCAATATAGATAATTACATTTTATAGTAGTCAGAGGAATTCTTTTTATTTTTTAGATACACTACAGCGATATTTCGCCGTTCACAGCCGGCTTCAACAGGTGTATTGACTCAACACTGAAATAAAACACATAACGACACTGAACACACACGATAACACGACACAAAAAACATAATAAAGTTTATCGGAGGCTAGCTCTTCGTCAAATGTTAAAATTTGACATACGTAGTCCGTGCAAAATTTGTAAGACATTTGACGAAGATCTAGCCTCCGATAAATTTGATTGTGTTTTTTGTGTCGTGTTATCGTGTGTGTTCAGTGTCGTTATGTGTTTTCAAGTGTTAAGTCCGTACAGCTGACGAAGCCGGCTGTGAACGGTGAAACAGCGCTGTAGTGTATCTACAAAATAAACAGAATTGCTCTGACTACTATAAAAGGTAATTATCTGTATTGTATATATCAGCAATTCGGAAAGCAAATAGACTTTATAAATCCTACATGGTCTAATAAAGAATATAATATAATATCAAACAAAATTATAATGCATTTATTTATTTTATCAGGTTTGCGCATTGAGCTAAAAAAGATTTAATACATTCAATTAATATGTCACCATAAATAAACATAGGGGTAACCTTCTATTGATTATTATTCCTGTCTTTACAGGAGTTACATTTTGAAAATAACAACTATTCTGATGTGGCTCCCAATGTTATTTCGCAATGGAAATCTGTTTAAACATGTATTTTTAAATCCAATATGTACTATATTTTATACGTTCATTCAAAACTTCATATTTTATAAGTCAAATCGTTGCCACAATGTTTGAAGCTTAGTCTAAGCTGTATAATATTGATATTATAATAAATTAAAATGTGTTATTATCGTCGTAAACTAACCATGATATTTAACTAATAGCGGTGGATAAAAAAAGGAAACTCAAAAAATAAGAAGACCCTTACACGAAGCACTCTTGTATATTTAATATTTTTTAAAGTACCACAAAACATAATCGATAACTAAAACACAAAATGCATACACAAGTAGCTTAAAATATCAGCTCATATTGACAAACGCTAGCAAAATTAAACTAATCCTTTATACGTTCAGGACGAAGCAATGGCTTAGCTAATAAAACAGGATTTACTTATTCCAAAGGTATTGTTAAGTATACTGTTAAGAACAATATTAACGCATTGATCGGTGCCATGACTATGAGATCAAAATTATGTACAACAATGTGTACTTTTCACAAGTACATGTAAAACACATTCATATATAGGGTAAATTAAAAAACAGTAATTAATAGTATATACTATAGTAAAAATAAAAAATAATAATCTACTGTTTGCAAAAAAAAAAAAGCATTGTTGAAAGAATAGCAGTAAAAACAACAATCTACAGTTAGAGGAATAATTGTAGAATAAACATTTAACACGTTGCTTCCTACATCTCCAAAATCTAAAAGGTCCTTGCATGCTAAAAGTATTGTTGAAAAAGTAGGCCTACTGCTGATAGAATCGCTGTAAAAACAAAAAGTCAGAAGAAGAACTTCACCATACTTGTCAGAAGAAGTCATGGAAATTTAACGAAAATGGAAAAAGGTTTAGATCGAAAACTTGTTCGCTGCCTGAAATGCATGTTTTAAATAACACTTTCTGACTCCACCTAAAAGGACACAAAGATTTCAATGAGTTCGTCCATTACTCGCGTGAGCGAAAAATTCAACAAATGTATTGGTACCTTCCTCTAAGGCTACAGTTTAAAAAAAGAAGATTTTGAGACTAAATTTTAGAAAACTTAGATGATTTACAACAATTTTGAACTGGAACCACATTATGTCTATGAGAGAGTAATAATGATGATATTACCACATTTTGATGGGTTTTATAATGTGCCTACTAAGAAAGATATATATTTTTTTAAATTTGGATCACCACTTTTACGAGGTCTGTTAATTTTAAGGAATGAAATATTTTCCATATTAAGAGAGTTACAGCTATTTTTCAGTATTTCTAAAAAATCTTCCTCATTTCTATCCTGGTGGTCCAATTTTGCCCATTATTATTCATTTATATATTTTATGTATTAGTCTTGAAGTAGTTTGTACAAAATTACTGCCGTTATAGTGTATATAAAGGAGTGATGTAAATATAGGTAGACGCAAATAACATTTTCACGTTGTGATAAAATGATAATTTAATACATCGATTTAAAAAGAAATATTATTTCATTAATTTGAATCTGGCAAACATAGTTTGTATTGCAAAATGTCCATTTTTTCTTTAAACTCACAAATTATAGAAAACCAACACAACTACTTGTTCAACCATAAACTAACCAGTCTAACCATTACTGAAGCAGTCACCTGTGAAGTGAGATTTAGCGTTGCCCTAAACTTGCCCTTGCATCTTTGTCAGGCAAATAGTATAAATATGAACTGTTCTGCTAATATCATAGTTACACACAAAAACTATTAGTCATATTATGTTTTGGCGTGAGGTCACGTAATACCTTTCAAGCAATCCTCTTTCGTCTATAACTTAGTCATTTTTTTAAAGATATAAACTAGATCTCGTTTAAATACAATAGGTCAAAGTTCACACTTTTCAGAAAACCACACTTGATCGATACATCTCGCAATTGGATTTGACATTAATATCAAACTTATACTCATTTAACATATACTTTGGGTCTTCGTTATGATTCCTTTTCTCTTGGTTAATTCCATCATATATTATAAGTTCCAGTTCTCATAATGGTGAGTAACAAGTATTGATAATGTTAGAAAATGTGCGTGAATTTTAAACCAGTGTCCAAAAAATAATTTCCATCCGTCGATTAATACAGATCAATTTTTACAAAGTTGAAGTATATTTTTGACATCAGTTTTCATTACTTTGGTTCCCATAATTATGTTTAGCAAAATTCCGTATAATATAGCTTGTATTCGTATAGGTTTAAAAAGTAATTAATGTTTTATAAAAGTTTTATTTCTCAGTTTTATTGATTAGTTAAAGTTGATAAATTCCGTATGTGTTGCGAATTTTTGTAGTTCATTTAGTGTGCCAAATATAAAATAAATATTGGCCGTATATATACTAATACGTACGTAGTACAACAAATAAAATACAGACTAAAATTTTCCACATTTTTGTCTCTCTTTAACTTTCTCACTATACTATTTAATATAGAGAAAGTAGATCGCAAAAAAAATCGATGTTGAGATTTTTGTGGAAATATCCGTTTTGGGACCGCATGAGTCCAAAAAAGTGGTTTTTACAAACAAAATGTCTGTCTGTCTGTATGTATGTATGTCTGTATGTATACAAAGCTAGAGAGAAAACTATTCGATCGATTTCGAACAAATTAGCACCAGACATGTCAATTAGGCCTGTATAGATGCACGAAAAAACGTTTTGAAAAATTTTGAAAAACAACCCCTTTTTTGGCCAAAGTCCCCAAAAATATGCTTATTATTTTTTTAATAAAAAACGGCTATAACGATTTTGATAAAATTTGGCTTATTTGTAGCCCTTAATGTACCATACCATATGCAAAAACGCATCTTTCTAAAAATTATCGTTTAGCTAGTAATAATCGTAACTAACTCTGGGGGTCTTTTTCGCCGAAAAGAGGGTTGTTTTTCAAAAATGTTCAAAAACATTTCTGGTACATCTATACAGGCCTAATTGACGTGTTTGGTGTAAATTTGTTCGAAATCGATGGAATAGTTTTCTCTCCATTTAAGCTAATAATAATAATAATACTTCAATATCACCCCTCCTACAGTTATTATGAAGTCACAGTGAATTTGTTTAATAATTTAAATATGTTTGTGAGAAAGTATGTGCCAGTTCCTGGCACCGTTTATTAGCTTTAATAAACGTAGCTTTGATTTCATTGTAGTTTAGTTTTAAAAACGATTAAATACAATGCCACATAAGTAATACAATTACAGTTGGAGGAGATGAGTAGGCTACAAGCAATTTCACAACGGTAAAACTGTACTTTCCAGCGTACACACCAGGAGTGTTCATGTAGTTACTATACAGTTTAACCTAAAAGAAGTTACAATACTTATTTAACTTGAATTAAATTTTTTAATATTATTTTAAGTACACTATGTTCCTGAAATTAATTTGCTTGTTTTTTAAAATGATATTGCGTTAATATTATAGTCCAGAGATGATATTTTCCTTTATCGATAATCTAATTTGTTTAATTGAGGCTAGCACTTACAAAATCTAAAAACTGTGTTCATATACTAACCAAATGCAAAAATGGTAGCTTAAAATAGACAGTAAACCACGAAAAAATAAAGATTTACACATTATAACAAATCAAGTGCAAGTTAGGTACATTATTATAATGCACCTAAATATAAGTTTCTAATATAAGTTTTTATGTTATTCTCTTATTGCGTTATACTATATTTGAAAGTTTCATACTTGTTTAAAACTACCGATGAATTTAGATCACTTGGTATAGCTCTTGTAAGCTTTGGCATAGACACAAAACCACAAGATACAAAATGCATATTAAGCAGACCGAGGACTTCAGTAAATTAAAAATAAATACCTCTGGTAGATACAAAACCTGTTTTTTTAAAATAGTGCCAAGAAATAACCCACTTGAACAAAATCTTAGTACTAAACCTAAACCATTTTTGTTAAGTTTGTTACAAGAATAGAACTAGAACTTGGGACAGTCGGACATTTTTATAGCATATATTTTAAGGTATAGTTTGCAACACTGAGCTATTAAAGTGCTCAAAGTGCTATTTAAAAGTAAGATACAGTAACTTTAAACAGAAAAGAACTCAAATTAAAAAAAAACATTTTAAATTTAAATTTATTTTCTATAACAATATACAAAACGTTTTCATTTAAGTAAACTACATAATCAACAAATAATGAATGTACTAAATACATAGTATTATTTTATTAAATACAATTTTTAAATATATGAGTAATATAAGAAACTTCATATTAAGCTGGTACAAGAAAATCTTGCTTAAAAGTAACTTGTTTTATAAAATGTTATCTAATATATAAAAAAATATATTTTTACTTCGTAAAATCGACACTGCATCCTTTTCGACAAAATACAAACAATTACGGTTCAATATTTGCCTACTTACACTAAAGCCACAATATAATATGTCGACTATGTCTTCACTAAAACCACATGCTACAGTTTCTATTCAGTTAAAAGTACAGATACCAACTAACCTGTGTTTCTACCAGGACAAAAACAATACGAAAAAAAAACTAAATCTAGATCAAAATACAAGTTCAGCGGAGGGAGATAGGCGTTGTCAGTGAAAGGCCAACTACGTTTATAGCGGTCAATGTTTAGAGGGAGTGTAATTACGATATATGACAAAAGTTGAGCATTTAAAAAGATTCCAATTCTCATTGGGAATTAGTTCTGGTTTGTTCTCCGTACAGAAGACATGGCTTGTAAGGTAAGGTTCAGAACAGAACACGTGGTTCAAACACTAGTTAACATGAAGAAAGGACTTTAAACCGTGTAAATATTTGCACGGATATTAGAAACAACGTATTATACATGTGTTTATTTCGGGTTTTGGAGTTTTAGACATTGTGCTTGTGTTTAAATATCAGGAAAAACAAATGTACAATTAACAATTTAGGTTTCGAGTAATTTGAAGCCGGTTTAATATTAAATGGTAATCCTATAATATTCCCATAATTAAAGTAGGATGGATATTATAATCATTAAAATACTGTAATTATAAATGTAAAAAAGCATTATCTTGATTTTCTTTACATTTTTTAAAACTTGTAGTTTTTATCTGTTAGTGTGTATCGTTTTTTTAAATCGTTGGGCTTAAAAAATACTGCCACCTAAATAAAATAACATTTAGTTTAAGTTATTTTAAAAGTATTTTCTCTAAAAAGACTTTTTGTGTACATTGTTTTAGCTTTACATAAATACTTTTAGCCTCATTGAATGACACGACAAAATCAATTTCAGTGTAATTCAAAATAATTACAAAATAGTATTATTATTTAAAACAAACTAGACTGTGGTACTTTAGTGTGTTCTGTGTTTGTTAGGAAATATAAAGGTATTTAATTAATTGTATCACTCTGTTTTATGATACAGTTCATCATCCTAGCAGTTGTTGTCGCAGCGGCCAACGCGGGCTACCTCGCAGCACCCGCTCCTGCCTACCGCCCATACGCCCCTGCCGTGGTGGCTGCCCCTGTTTACCATGCCCCAGCTGTAGCCGTTGCACACGCCCCTGCTCCAAGAGTAGAACCCTACGATCCCAATCCTCATTACACCTTCGATTACAACGTACACGATGCCCACACCGGAGACGTCAAGAGCCAGTCCGAGACCAGGGAAGGTGACGTTGTCCACGGCAGCTACAGTTTGATCGAGCCCGACGGTTCCAGGAGGGTTGTGGAATACACTGCCGATCCTCACAATGGATTCAACGCTGTAGTGCATAAGGAACCCGCTGCGCACCCTGCAGCTGCTTATGCTCCAGCTCCTGTAGTTGCTAAAGTTGCCGCACCTGCTTATCCTTACCATGGTTAAACTAATTTATCCATGTTCTACTACCTGTTGTGTTGTTCAATGTTGTAAATAAATCATAATTTTATACTTTTAAATTATGTTTTCTTACTTAGTTCATCCCTCTCATCTTAAAAAGAGACTTTACAAATGATAATCTTAATTGTTGATTTATGTCGTAATTTTGTTGACAAATATAGTAATTTGGTTCTAAATTGAATAATTTATTAAACACATGGATTGACAAATGTGCACAAAACTCTGTAATATATTGGCCTAATAATAATCGCTACAAGAAAATATTCACAATTCAATTTGGTTGCTGGGAGAAACACGTTATACATTACTTTATTATTTCAATACATTATATTTACTACTATTTCTTTCCCAAAATTAGAATTATCAAAAATTTAAGTAAGTATTCATATTTATATACAGGACCGGAGTGAGATTATTGTAACATTTTTATGATTTGACGTTGCTTTCAGTAAGATTTGAAACAATTGGGGTAAGTTATGGGTCCGTATTAATTAACTATTGGTAATAGTATTGAGTTTCCGCTTATGGGAGAGTAAAAATATTTACCACGTACTTACACCCATTAAGTATAATTAAAACAATACAATAATAAAAACATGTCTAGTGTGTGAGAGTCGGTAAAGAAAGTCGTGTAAATCGTATTATAATTTGTTTTGCTTATTAGGCCTACTTCAAAGACAACAAATAATAATAATAAACGGTACCGGGAACTGGCACATACTTTCTCACAAACATATTTAAATTATTAAACAGATTCACGGTGACTTGTATTAAAGTTGTTTTCCCATAAAAATCCATAAAATAACGGAAAACCCAACTCTTCTCAAAAACGGCTCAAACGATTTTGATTAAAATTTTATAGTTTATAGTATTTTAGTTCCCTAATAAACTGTAAAATTTTAATGAAAATCGTTAGAGCCTTTTTTGAGAAAAGTTGATTTTTCCGTTATTTTAAGGGTTTTTATGGGAAAATTACCCTTAAAAATAAAAAATTCACAAAAATGAAAAAAACGCCTGGAGATACCGTGGATTATTACCTCCATACCAAATTTCATCAAAATCGAACTACTGGTTTAGGCTCTAGGTCTGATAACATCCACACAGACACAAGACACACATACAGACACACACACAGACATCACTCCGAAAACCACTTTTTTAGGTTCAGGGGGACCCAAAACGGATATTTCCACCAAAAACTCAAATTCGAAAATGTTGACGAATACAATACTTTCTCCATATACTATGGTATAGGGGGAGAAAGTAAAAAGTATTGAATATAGAAATATCATAACAAATAAACACATTTGGTTACTAAATCTACTGCCACAGTATTTGTTGTCATTCCAGTATCCTTAAATTATGTTTATATTGTATTCTGATCGACAATTATCAACCAAATTATATCTAAATAACTTCCTTGCCTCACAAGGATTGGGAAAATGTTCCAAAACTTTACAATGCATCAACATAAACATTTCTAAACATTTCTCTTTAGTATCAATTGATTTCAAAACGTAATTTAGTTACAAATTAAAAAATTAATATCTAGAGCGATAATGTAGATTTTCCGATTAAAATTACTAGAGTTTCAAAAATCATGGCAGTAAAATAAATTCGTATTAGATTAAAACAACAATATTCAATTATTAAACAAAAGTTAGTTATAAATTAGTATCTAGCTGATAAAAAACATAGCTTTTTCCTTCAATTTTAAGAAAGTTTCGGAATATATCGACAGATAATGCATTGATTTAAAAGGTTCAAGAATATGAAACTATATTTCGATTGATTTATTGGTAAAATATCCTTGGTTACTTTTGTTGACAGACCATTAAAGGTATGCCAACAAGTTTGTTTAAGTTATTTGACGACAAATATTATTAAAATATTCGTGAACGACCACGAAGCAAATACATATCAGTAATGAGGAGAAAAATAAAGTAAAGGATGTTTTCAGTAATGAGGAGAAAAATAAAGTAAAGGATGTTTTTACTACCATAAGTTATTTCGAATGATGTTATTGTATACATTTACCAGTTTAGCAAAAAAAGAAAAAAAAGAGAAAAAAAAAGAAAGAAAAAAATATCTCTCTTTTTCATCTACTTTTAAAATCACACATCTGTTCCTTTTTAATAAATCTTAAAGTTTCCTCTCCATCAGAAGAGTCGTTGTACAGTGAAATCTCTTTAATTCATTTTAATAATATGGTAGACTAACAATACCAGTTGCGAAGTGATAAATAAGCGAGAAAGAATCATCCACGAGCACGTTTATTGTTATAAATTTGTTGCACAGTTCATTATAAAGATTCCACTGAGAGTCCCCACTACAAGTTACAAGGAAACAGTGCAATGTAGCCTATATAAATTGAAAGTGAAGTACATTACAACATAACGCCTACTTAATAGTTAGGCGTTGCGAGAGACAACATCAGGGTGTGAAGGCTGTCGTATGAATGAATAATCGTCAAACATTGGCCATTGTTCCCATTTCGTCTTCTGATGTATCACCTTCAAAAGGAAAAAGAACCGGAATAATTTCATTCGAACTGTAAAGCAATAAGCAATTTGATTTCATATACAGTTCGTATTTACAAATTGTTACACGGATTGTAAAGTTTAGTACGTATGTCTTTTGTGGAAAATAAACTTATTATAAACATATATAAACATATTTTCATGGCAATGTCAAATTCCTTTCAAATTGTATATTCTTCTATTTTTAAATTTATGAGCATTGTGGAATGATTCAACATCCAACACGATTAAGAAGCAAAGATGCTTCATATATGTTAAAAATTTAACACTACTAAAACCTATACTTAAAAGTAGTAACAAAAACAAACGGAGTACAAAAAATAAACTAAACATGGTTCCAAAGTTCCGAATACTAAAGCTTAAACTTCGCAAAAAAACCAAAAAATTTATCAAAAAGGATAGCCTTTAGTTACACAACATATTTAAAACAACAAGAACAAAATAATTTATATAAATAATTCGACCACACTGCTGAACCGCTGACATGAGTTGAGCAAATTTCCAAAATTAAGTTTATAGGCCTATGTTTTAGGGTTTCAACTAACAATTTGGGAAGGGAAATAGGTCTATTCACGACGGTGCTGAATAGCTGCAAAATGGTTCGCACGTCACTCCGCATATTAGGAGTATCTTCAATACACAATGCATTGCGTGTATCGCACGCCAACCCCGTATTGGGAGTATTTTCAATACACAATGCATTGCGTGCTTCGCACGCCAACCCCACGGTAGAATCCAACAAATGGCTTTGAACCGGGTACTTCTATGGTATTTTACGTTTTGATCGATTTTGGGGGAACCAAAACCTATAAGGTCGCGTAAAAAAACAAAATGTGCATACCATCTTGCATTTATATTTGTAGAAAAAACTCAAAAACAAATTCATTCTCGTAGGAAAAATCTAAAAAATAGTTACTTCCGGTCAAAAAACGTACTTCCGGTTGTTGAATTTTTTGCCTAACAAACTCGTCCGAGCGACTTAGACAACCAACATGTGTACCAAATTTGAACCAAATCGGACTTAATTTGCGGCCGCTAGAGTGCGAACACACACACATATATATGATTTTTAATGACACACCAAAACGTGTCCTGTGGACCATGATCGGTGCTCATTTGCTACTCCCGACCTTGCGTCTTACTATAAGGGCCACTGCAAAAGCTCATTTTTCCTATGGAAATTCGCTAATAACTTTTCAAAACCTTTTTTCGTGCATCTATATAGGCCTAATTGACGTGTTTAGTGCAAAGTTATTCGAAATCGATTGAATAGTTTTCTCTCTAGATAATAATAATAATAATAATATTTATTAGTTAATCTCCTACTCTAATAAATCACCTCTCGTACCCCACCTACAATTATGAAGTCACAGTGAATCTGTTTAATAATTTAAATATGTTTGTGAGAAAGAATGTGCCAGTTTCTGGTACAGTTTATTTAACTAACAATAATAGGATTGACACCAGAGAAAACACTTGTTTCTGTAATGGAGTTGGGAAATTGTAAATTTCGATTTTTTAAAGTGAATTCAAACGTTCGATGCTACAGCCTACCCAGTTTCACAATTGTATACCGATGTGTATAACAATCAACATTTTTTTGTAGGGGTTGCTACTACATTTTCAACCCTTAAAAGCCAATAAGTGCTGTACCAATAAGTGACCACGTTTAGTAACTACTAGGAAACTTTGAAGAACTTAAAACTTCTAATACGAAAAATAAATAAAAAATTTCAAACAAACATAGGCCTGAAAATGTTTATCGGAATGTTTTACAATTTCCCGTCTAATCACCATTTAGTTTTTTTTTTTTACTAAAAAGGTTAGGAAAAATATTAAGTTAATATATTCCATTACAAGAGTATTTAACAAAAAACTAAATTGTAAATTTTTCAAGAGTTATGAAAAAACTAAAAATTGTATTTCTTGATAATTGTTTCAAACATCAAAGAAACTCAAAACAAAACATTTTGCTCGAATATTTTTATTTTAAAACTAGGGGAGACCCCTGCGTGCTCCACACGCCAACCCCCAATGGAACCTTCTAAGAATATACGTTAAGTTTTTATTTATAATAAAGGTGTAGGATTAATAATAACCTCAAAACTAAGATGGTAAATAATGTTAAATGTTCAAATTAATTTATTTCTTATAGTTTATAACAGCAGTTATAATAATGGTTAAAAGAACCAGCAAGGCTCAGGTCTACACTTTAAACCCCTAAAAGATAAATACAAAAATAATTGCTTAAAATTTTGAAATCAGCTGTTAATGGAAATATTGGAGCAAACAGCTGTATTATCTGTTATTTTATTCGATTGGCTGCTATGGTAATAAATGTAAATACATGTGTTGGTTTATCATTCTAGGTCTAACCTAAGAATTTTTTCCGACTAAATTTACAAATATTGAAATAAAAAAAAAGTGTTTATCGAAATGAATTATAGCCTATGTTACTCAGGGATAGTGTAGCTTTTTATTAGTAAAACTATTTTTTCAATCGGTTCAGTAGTGCCAGAGATTACCACATACATACAAACAAACAAACAAACAAACTTTTCCTCTTTATAATATTACTAGGGGAGACCCCTGCGTGCTCCGCACGCCAACCCCCACCGTAACCTTCTAAAAACATATGTTATGTTTTATTTATAATAAAGGTGTAAGATTAATAATAACCTCAAAACTAAGATGGTAAATAATGTTAAATGTTCAATTTAAATTATTTCTTATATTTTATAACAGCAGTTATAATAACGGTTAAAAGAACCAGCAAGGCTCAGGTCTACTCTTTAAAATCCTAACCTAAAATATAAAAATACAAAAATAATTGCTTCAAATTTTGAAATCAGCTGTTAATGGAAATATTGGAGCAAATATATTATCTGTTATTTTATTCAATTGGTTGCTATGGTAATAAATGTAAATACATGTGTTGGTTTATCATTCTAGGCCTAACCTAAGAATTTTTCCGATTAAATTTATGAATATTTAAATAAAAAAAGGTTTTATCGAAACGAATATTTTTAACTGCCTATGAGTAACTGCCTATGTTACTCAGGGATAGTGTAGCTTTTTATTCGTAAAACTATTTTTTCAATCGGTTCAGTAGTGCCAGAGATTACCCCCTGCATACAAACAAACAAACAAACACACAAACAAACAAACAAATAAACTTTACCTCTTTATAATATTATATAGATTAGTAGATATTAGTAGATAGATTATAAATCAAGGAATCATTGTATTTTATGTATTCCGTCTAGTAGAATGAAATTACGAATACAAATAAGGAGAAAGAGAGTATAGTATAGCTGCAATATTTGATTGCACTGAGCACTTACAATGATGTAACTACAGAATACAGTCCGAAATTAAATAGCTTTCCATAATGAATTCAATTGACATAAATAATACATGAGGCACGGTGCGTTACAGATTTGAATAGATGACTAAAAGGATCAATAAGAATAGAGGACTCGACAATTACAGAGGCGTTAATTAACGGCCTACAGAATCTCAATTGCAAAAGAATTGAGCATTGTTAGTTAGAGGTCTAAAGATCATAATGGCAGGAATAAGATATGAGCCGAGCGTGGTTGTAGACCTGCTTGACACACAAACTGACGTCTTGGGGAAGATGAAATATTGGGTGTTGGCCAAATTAGGTGGAAGGGGGGAGGGGTTATTCCAAGACCAAACGACACCCAAAGGGGCGAGGAAGGGGATAAAGAGTGTTAAGTATTTAAAAGGATCTCTTTGGATGAGACAATACCATTCATCGCTTCAGATACAACCATGGCTTTCAAGGTAAAAAAAAAAACAGTGTTGTGCTTGTAACAGTGTGGTGTTTAGTGAAATTATTATTTAACTAGTACTTTTATTTTAGTGAAAGTTTTATTGATAGGTTTTGTTCTATTTCATTACAACAACCAAGGAAACTTAAAACTCGTTTAATCTATTTTAATTAAGAAGGTTTTGGTTGTAATTAATTGTAGTATTATTTTATGCACACCGACAAATAGAACTACTAATACAATTAGAAAATATTATCTATTTTAAATTTTCGTAGTAAATAATTTTGTACTTTTATTGAATATAAACAATACAAAATAATCGCTGGATTATACGAAGCTGTTATTCCGTTGCTTGTATTAATACAATATTTGTAAATAAAATTTAGAAGCGAGAATTTGTTAATTTTGAATTTAAAAAAAATGTAGAAAGCAATCGTGGGACTGCAGACAGAAGTGAAAACTGTCATAATATAAATCGTTGGTTATACTGATGGAATCCGAAATTTGATCATTAATTTTATCTTGTCCCATTTAAAATTGAAATCTAAAACATAACATAAACATGATTGCCTACAGTCACATATTAATAACATAATTTTATGTGAGGCCTATACTGGAACCAACATAGCAAGCATGTTAGAAAATTTAGACATTTTAAAAATGAGGAAGAACTATATTAATTTTAGAGGTATCACAAAGCACATTATTAACACAAATTACAAAATTAGGAAGTGTAATGTCCACTTCAGAAGTATTACCAAGTAAACTATTTTAACACAACTTACAAAATGAGGAAGCACAATGTAAATTTCCTCGGTGTGTGTCGGGACTAAATCAACCCATACAGATATTGAATTAACCCATACATAATTTGTTTCTTATTTTGTATGTGTGAGCCTTAAACTACACGCATCTAAAATACAATGGGTAAGGTACGAGGCGCGAGATTTCATTCGAATACCCAGTTCCGAACGGGCCATAAGAAGTTTTCTCTTCAATAATTTCGTACTATTCGTGTTCAAACAAATAAACCATTACAAGAAATATTTCTACTTGTAAAGTGATGTAGTTCAAATTGTTTATTCTAAGGACGAGATAAAAACACATTTAGTCTATAAATGTATTTCCTTATTCTTTTGTATAATTGTTATTACCGAATATACACTACTGGTAGAAAGTTTGAAATCTACTTTAAAAAAATGATTACTTCACAATATTAGTAAAAGCCGGGACTAAGTAAAAGCCAGACTAAAAAGACAAACCTCAACTGCTATAAGTAAACTTAATAGTTGTACTATAAGAATTATTTAGTAAATTACAGTTTACTTACAAATAGAGTAAACAAATATGCTTTTGTTCAGATTCAGTTCATAATTGTGACTTATTTAATAAAATCATATGTCTACCCAAAACTAATAATTGTCTTTTGATCAAACATAACTAATAAGATAATTATTTTATTTTTTCCGCTTACACACTTCCTCAGCAAGGGATATTTAATTAAATTACAAGTGAAAAAACATAGAGACCAAGACCGGGAGTTGAACCCGGGACCTTCAGGTTTCCGTCCTGACGCTCTAACCGGGGTTCAACTCCCGGTCTTGGTCTATGTTTTTTCACTTGTAATTTAATTTAATAAGATAATTAGTAATTTAAATGATATGAAAGGATATAAAACATATATGCCTTTCAAATAAAACGTTTTTAGTTGTAAAAGCCAGGATTACAAAATACACTTAATTCAAATTTTTTAAGACAACTTTGAGACAAGACACAGTTTCACAATAGAACTACAATAAACTAACTAACTAGTTCTTAGTGACCGTTGTATGTTACTAGGGAGAGTTCGCGGTGTTAAACCCGCGATCTTCCACATACATTACGTATAATTTATATTTATAAAACATTCATCATAATCTCAAAACTAATGTTGAAAGGAATAACAGGAATAGCTACTACTTTTAAAATGGTTCACTCTGATCTAGACATAACCTTTGAGTCGATTAAAACATAAAAACTATATTTATTTCAAGTGTCATTCAACATCAGTTGTATAAGCTAATAATGTAACTAAGTCAAAAGTGATTTTAAAATAAACAAAAGGAAATTAAAATTCATAGGCTTCTTGAATTTTCAGTGAGTAATTTATTTAATCCATACACAAGAAACGCTTATTGATCAGAATTTTGAATAATACATTATTTAATATTATTTACATTATTTGTTTTAAATGAATCTTATCTGTAAAAATAACTTTTCTATAAATCCTTCTTAGACCTGTTGAAAGGGAGAACTTTCCTTCATAAAAATGCTTTTAAATGATCAGTAAATAGTTTGTAGTTTTACAACTAGTTCACAAAAATAGAACTGACGATCCTGGAGAAATGCATTTTACCTCTTTGGAAGTGCATAAAAGTAAACGCATTTTATAATAAAAAGACCTAAATGTGCAAAATTTAAAATGTTATAAATCGAAAATAACAAATTACGGATTAAATTTATAAACGTGGAAATAGTAAATATGACTGAACATTAACTTGCTTTGTATTGAAATTTCACAAATTCTGTTTTATTATTTAAAACTAACCATAGGAAACCTAATTAAGTTTGTTTGATAAAATAGGACTGACAGAAGGGTTTCAATTTGTTCTTTTTCAGATCCTCATACTCGCCGTCTTAGCAGCAGTAGCCAACGCCGGAGTTATCACAGGCCCTGCTTATCACGCTCCATTAACAGTCGCAGCACCAGCTTATCATGCTCCCCTAACAGTAGCCGCTCCAGCTTATCATGGCCAATTATATCAATCAGCTCCTGCGTATCATGGTCCTGTGTATCAATCAGCTCCTGCTTATCACGCTCCTCTAGTCGCTGCTCCAGCCTACCATTCCGCACCGGCCTACCACGGTGCCCCGGCGTTAGCATCAAAAGCTGGCGTGGTCGACGAATACGACCCTCATCCTCAATACAGCTTCTCGTACGACATCCAAGACGCTACAACTGGTGACGTGAAAAGCCAACACGAGAGCCGCGACGGAGATGTTGTCCAAGGCGCTTACAGTCTCATCGAACCTGATGGCAGCCGTCGTACTGTGGAATACACAGCTGATCCTCAAAATGGATTCAATGCAGTCGTACATAAGGAAGCTGCTGGTCATCCAGTTTCTGTAGGCCACGCCCCTGTTGCCGCTACACCTGTGCATTATGCTGCGCAAGCCCCAGCTTACGCCTACCATCATTAAACTTAAACATATCAATATTGCTTAAGACTTATTTAATTTATATCAAACGTTTTTGTATTTAATTTGTGTTAATAAAGAAATATATATATACATCTGTAATACTTATTTTAAGAAAATCCTAATTTATTGTCAGGAAATATGTAAAAACAACTATTAGTTTACAATAAATTTTCGAAAAGTTTGACTTTTCTAGTTATTAAAAAGAATAACTTGACAATGTACTGCCATCTTCTTTAACCAAAATAGTACATATTTTAAATACTATAGGTAAATTTATAAGTACAACAAATAATTCGGAGTGTTTAACAAATTGCAGGAAATATTAGAACTAATATAAAAATCACGATGTTAATAACATTAGCTCACTATCTAGATTATTTGGCAAAAGCGGTCACAGATCCATTTGTAATCCACAGGAGAATCTTTAGATAATTAAGATGAATTTAAAAATGCAATCGTACTAAGAAGTCTAGTAAAACCTCTAAGTTATTTAAATCTTTTTATGTTACATGAAATAGCAATTTTCTCACTTTGTTGTATTTTTAGTACAACAACAATGAAGTAAACAGTTCGTTTTATCATTAAATTCCTAAGTATTTCTAGTCTTCAAAACAGTCGTAAAGTCAAATAGTTTGTTTTGAACACTACAAGAAAACGTTAACAAAATTTAATAACAGGATATACAAATAAATATTAGTGAGTGTGCTCATTTTATAAATTTTAAATCCTGATTTTGTTATAAATAATTCAATCGTGTTCCTATATAATCACACAAATATCACAATCTTTACATACATGATTTGAAGTAAACAATAAATAGCCTTAAAATTGTATTAGTAAATGTTAAAATATAATAACAACATTATTTTGTCTTTTTTACCCTCTTTTACAACTGATGAGTAAATGATGGTTTTAAAAAAATTGTGAACATTTTTAGTATCCTCGCAGGTAATATATTAAAACAAACGAAACAACAATACGGCAAAAATAACAACAAAAATGGATGTTTTATAATAAAATGTAATCAAAGAAAACCAGCCGAGAAAGTGAAAGTTGGGCAAGGCAAGTTGGTTCAAATCAAAATGTAAATATTTGATTGGAGGGAGTATATTTGACAGGCGTTGATCAGACTATTTAAACCGTTACTTATTCATTAACCGATATCATTATTCAACCTATTATTGGACTATAGACATGTGTGCTAAGGTAAGCATGGCAGAGTGTAGAATTAAACATATGTGATTAGTTGAACGATTCATTGTGAGTTCATTAGAAGTTCTCTAACCTTACTTATATATCATTCACAATAATCGTAGGTCATATACGACAATTGCAATAGCAGTTCATTTACACTTATAGCACATAGGTCTGATCACGAACACTCCATTATTTTGTGTTAAATACTAATAAATAACTGAGTAATACAAAATATTACATAACAAGATTAAGTTGGATTAGGCCTACACAATTAAATTGATACATTATTGAACTATTAGATAATATATAGGACTTACCGTCTAATATTCCGTCTTTCGTCGTTAAACGACGACCGTTTCAACAATTCAGAAATTTTCAAGTTTCTTTTCAGGTTTCCTTCAGTTACATTATACAAACACTTACACACATTACACATAAACAAAAACAAAAAAGCCACGCTGGCCGTGGTTGTTAAGGCGTGAAAGCTTTATCAATCGACATTGCAACCATCAATGGAAAAGTTCCGGGTTCAATTCCCATTGACCCCGAATAATTTTCTAAATGGTTTCTTAACAGTCATCATTGGCTGTGGTTCGGATTCCACGTAAACCTGTAGGTCCCGTCTTCATTAGCCTTAAAGTGCAAATCAGCAGGACGTTAAAAAAACACTTACACGCCCTTATTAATTAAACCTATTGACTAATTATCAAATAATTAGTATATCAATATTTGTAATGACGACTAGCAATTGTTATAACATTATTGAGGATTGTTCATATAATTGTTTTAATGTTATTGGCTTTAAATTTAATTTAATTGTTAAGTTAAATGTACTTTAAAAATATGATGTATGATACTTGATACTTCCATTTTTGTGTAATTAATTATTGTATCTTTTTAATCTGTACAAAATAATAATTTGTTCCAATTGTTTATAGAAGTTATTAGCCATTACTGATAAGCATACGTTACTATCTTAACCATATTTTGTAAACACAATGCGTTCGATAGTTAAATAATAAATTAATATACATTCACTTAGAAATCTCGTTAGCTATAGTAACCTATTAGAAGCACTGATCAAAACATGAAGGTGTTTTGTACAATGAATTGCATATTAAAGTCACTAAAACGCGTTTACGTCACTTTCATTTATTTTAGAATGCAGTGAAATTGAAAATAAAGCACTCTAAAATTGCAACTAGTATAATAATTAGAATTACAAATAAAGGACTAGGATGTTTCCTATTTAATTTTTTTTCCATTAGAATAGATGAAATTTTTTAGCTCTGTTCGTCTGAGTGACCAACGAACATACAAACGTATTTAAGTAAGTGAATAATTAAGTTAATTTGTGTATACAGGTTTTAGTATTCGCTGCTCTGGTAGCCGCAGCCTACGCTGTCGCCCCAGTCTACCACGCACCTCTAGCTTACCACGCCGCCCCTGCCTACGCAGCTAAGGCCGTTGTCGACGAATACGACCCTCACCCACAATACAGTTACGCTTATGACATCAAAGATGCTCACACCGGTGACATCAAGAGCCAACACGAGAGCCGTGATGGAGACGTCGTCCAAGGAACTTACAGTCTTGTCGAACCCGACGGTAGTGTCCGTACTGTAGACTATACTGCTGATCCTCACAATGGATTCAACGCTGTTGTCCACAAGTCAGCTGGTGGTCACCCTGCTGCACCAGTCTACGCTAAGGTCGCTGCTCCTGTCCACTACGCCGCCCCTGCTCATTACGCCGCCCCTGCTCACTACGCCGCCCCTGCTCATTACGCAGCTCCTGCATACTATCATCATTAGAGGTTTATAATTATTGAATGTTTAATTCATGTAAATAAAACGTTAAAACTCTATATTAGAGCAAACATTATTTCCAAAATATATATCCATCTAGCTCTAGTTATATAGTAAATCTAGGTCACTATAAATTTAAACAAGCTTCATCTTATACTTCGTTAATTATATAAATGAAGATGGTGAAATAAGCTGAAGGAATTAAGTAGGTAGGACCATAAAATCGGTCGTAAATAAAACAAGTGCACCTAACTCTATTATGAATTATTTAAATCATAATTTATAGTCTTATTTTGAGTGTTTCTATAGTTTTGTTATTTTCATAAACGTAATGTGAAAACTAAATCCTACAGAATATAGCTTGATTTAACACGACTTAAATAGCATAGTTTTGCATTCGAGAAAATTAAAGATTTTTTAATTTGATTAATGTGACAGGTAAAACAATTAATAAAGAAATTTATTTTACCAATATTGTTATAACGTCTCTTTGTTTGCTGTGTTTCTATAAGAATGAATATTATAATATATATCAATAAAGCCTTTTTTCATTCACTTATGGCCTAGCTACTTCTTAAGGTTGGGAAGTAGGAAAATGAACCTCAATTGCAAAGTTCAACTCTACGATATTTAATCTACCAAATGGATACTCAAATATATACTGACTGAACTACCTCAGTTTCCATTTCGATGCAATCGAAGATTTAAATTATAAAATTAAATTATAAGAAAATATTATGACCGAATGTTATATTTTCCACGTTTATTATATATCAAATTAAACAGAAAAGAGCGTAAAATTATAATAACATTTTTTTAAATTTGAATGTTTTTACTGACCTGACCCCTTTAACGTAAATTACTTTATATCAGAAAGACTCAGCGAGAGGGCAGATTACATCGTAAGTAAATCTATAAAGTGTAACCAATTTTAAAAATATGCAACCTGTGTTGTTAACTTTGCCAGGCTATACTAGCGTCTTGAGCATACAGTAGTCCTAACATCCACTCAAAAATGTTTAATATCTTGTAGCCTACACCTTAATCAAAGTTATCACAGTCAATTGACTCTTATAAATCGTTACACAATCACATACTATTACACCCACTAATCAGAGTTAGCATTAACTTGACTACTACAGATATATACAGGGTGGAACAAAGTTAGTGTTAAAAACTTCGGGAAATGGTTCTATGAGTCAAAATAAATAGAAAATCAAGAATATTTTCTCGAAAAACGCTTCATTTTCCAAATATCCGCCATTTTGTTTCTTTTACTAAATAATTAATATCGAGAGAACGGTTTAACCGATTGAGTTCAAACTTGGCATGAAGTTTAACCAAATAATGATCTATCTTAAGAAAAATAAGCGATTATATCCAATGATGCATTTAAAAATGGCGGCTGTTTGAATATTTCAAACCTAAATTACTCAAAACCCGAACATTTTAACAAAAAATTTCAAGACATTTTTTTCTAGCCCTTTTGATTTCCTATCGGTTGGTGTAACTGTTAAAACAATTGAAAGAAGGATAAAGCTAAGTTATGTGTAATAATTGGTTTATTCAACCTGGCATACTATACCAACACAGTAAATACTACAATATTGTTTGTACATTTGCTGGCATTATCTTTAACTTAACTATTATTCTTCATCCGATTGTTTTGAAAGTTAAATCATCCGATAGGGAATTAAAAGGGCTAAAAAAAGGTACCTTGACATTTTTGAGTAATTTAGGTCTGACATTTTCAAACAGCCGCCATTTTAAAACGTATGATTGGATGTAATCGCTTATTTTTCTTAAGATAGATCATTGTTAGGTTAAACTTCATACCAAGTTAGAACTCAATCAGTTAAACCGTTATCTAGATATTAATTATTTAGTAAAAAAAAAAATAGTGGATATTTGGAAAATGAAGCATTTTTCAAAAAAGTATTATTCCTGATTTTCTATTTATTTTGACCCATAGAACCATTTCCCGAAGTTTTTAACACTAACTTTGTTCCATCCTGTATATTATAAGAATCAACTTTATTTCCTAGTTATTGAATTTAGTGGTTACACCTTGTCCACTCTTTTCTATTCTAGGATATAGTCCCGTAATGGTTAGAAATATCAGTAGATCAAAAATTGAAATATTTTGCTAGATTTAGGAAAAAGCTTATAAATGATTTGTCAAAATTAGTCACACAAATTTACTGGAAAAGTTACAAAAACTGCTTATCGTAAGGACTATTTGATGATTAAGAAGATTGTAATGGTTAAAAGCAAGTTAATTAAGCGTAAAATCTTATAAAGCGTTAACATACAACATCTGTCGACTTCAAATGCCATTCCCATTAGTAAATCACATGAAAACTAAAATAGTGAACAATACTAAATTAGCATTAAAAATTTATTAAGTTTACATTATAACAGAAATTAAAAAACAATTATCAAAAACATTTACAAAAATTTACAAAAATTAACAAGAACCTTAAAATTAGAGATACAAATAATTTTAAAGTATGCAACCTCAATTGAAATTCGAATAAGAAACCCCTAGGCTTTAATTTTAGAGTAAATGCTGATTATTTTCTCGAAAACTAATAATAGTCCATCAGTTGAACTATTTATTTAAATGAACAAAAACATTTTTTTTATATTTATGGCTAAATTTCCTTTGCAATAGTTTTAAAATTGCTACATTTCCCCTCAAACTTGCAGACATTTTCTTTTGATCAATACACAGGTCTTTTTGACGGACCCCCATGAATGTTGAATGCAGATAAACATACTGCGACTTTAGACTATAAGTTAGAACATCAGACTATTTTTTTTAATGCTTGCATTTCTGTTATATAAAATAACTTAATTTATGTTACTAACTTATATATTATGTTTACAAAAGAGCAATTAAGTAATATGTGTTATTTTACTTCAATATATATACTAGTTAACAGTTTCGTTAGTTTTTTGTTACCCTGAATAAAATTGTTTATGAGTGGCGGTCCTCTTCTAAAAAAACCCCAATACACAGGGTGCTGAAAATTTAAGGCATGGTTCGATAAATCAACAAAGAAGTTCCTTTGAGAAATATAACCATTTCCCAAGTGTTCTGCAAATAGTTTTCTGCGCCCTGCGTATACATATTCGTAGGCAGAAAGTACAGTCTTCACGATATTTAGTTCAGCTCAAATTGTATATGCGTCTAATAAGATAATATGGAGGGTTCCATACCAAAGTCGAAACTATGCATGACACTTTTGGTGGCCTTCCCCATCCGTCCCTCTGTGTGCCTCATCTTGGTAGTTTTTTAATTTACCGACCGACATATAATGTATTACAGTCAGAACTTGCTTACCCGCATCTAGTTCAGTAGTTAAAAGTTATCTTGTTATTAAGACCAAAGTATGTAAAATTTTTGTCTAAATATTCAAGAAGAGAAGGGTCCATTAAATATGTTCATTAAATCATCAAAAGCACACATTAAATGTTAGGCCTGTCATCTCAAGTTTTCTTGTTCGAAAATTGTGAAATTGTTTTGATAAATATCAAGGTATATAAGGTCAACAAGAAATTAAAACAATCTCTACTGTATCTGTCCCTTGTATTGTTCCCTGCAACACTAAACCTCAATTAGGCATGCTTATTCATCAGGTAAGTTATTTTTATGAACAGACTAGCTCGCCCGATCCGGCTTTGCACGGATAAACAAATAAAAGTTAAATGTATATTAACAAAACATATATCATATCAATAAATATAAATTACACTAATGTACTTCTTATGGGGATTTTTAGTAACTTTGACCCGCAAAACCCACCTAAAATTTATAATTTTTTTAAACTCTTTCTTAGCGAGCACCTAGGGCCCTAGAGCAAGCTACATACCAAATTTAATTCCAATCCGTTCTTCGTTTTGGAGAAATCGTGATTTAATAACTTTGACCCCACAAAACACCCTCTAAAATTTCGAATTTTTTGAAAACCTTTCTTAGCAAGCACCTATGGCCCTAGAGGAAGCTACATACCAAATTTCATTCAAAGCCGTAAAGTAGTTTTAGAGAAATCGTGATTTAGTAACTTTGACCCCCGAAACCCCCCTAAACCTTTGAATTTTTTGAAAACCTTTCTTAGAGAGCACGTACGGCCCTAGAGGAAGTTACGTACAAAATTTCATTCCAATCCGTTCAGTAGTTTTAGAGAAATCGTGATTTAGTAACTTTGACCCCCTTAAACCCCCCCTATGATTTCAAATGTTTTGAAACCCTGTCTTATCAGCACCTAGGGCCCTAGAGGAAGCTAATTACCAAATTTCATTCCAATCCGTTCAATAGTTATAGAAAAATCATGATTTAGTAACTTTGACCCCCCCAAAACCCCATAAAATTTCGAATTTTTTGAAACCCTTTCTTAGAGAGCACCTACAGCCCTAGAGGAAGCTACGTACCAAATTTCATTCCAATCCGTTCAGTAGTTTTAGAGAAATCGTGATTTAGTAACTTTGACCCCCCAAGCCCCCCCTAGAATTTTGAATTTTTTGAAAACCTATCTTAGTGAGCACCTATGATGACCTTAGAGGAAGCTACATATTAAATTTCGTTCCGATCCGTTCAGTAGTTTTTGAGAAATCGTGATCAGTGAGTCAGTGGATTTGGCTTATATATATATATATATAGATTTTAAATATTTAAATCGAAAACAAACAAAATACAGATTATTTTTATTGCATAATTTTAATTTCTAATCATAAAAAGGAAAATCTAGTTTGAGAGTGGCAAATTTGTTTATTACTCTAAAAAACCTAACTTTCGTTTAACTTTGTTTAACTCATATAAATTCATAGAAGAAAATGGACCCCTAATTTAATTTAAAACTAACAATCAACCTTTTAAGTTTCAAATATTTGAGTATAATTTTGAATAAGAATTAGTGAAGTATTGCTTCCCATTACTAAATATTTGTGTCTGCTTGAACTTAGATTTACATTTTGTTCGATTATTTTTGCTACACTTAGAGATAATTATTCAACTTGCGTTATAAATCGAAACCATAGGTTATCAGGGGCCGTATGTACTTCATCATTAAATACTAAAGTTAACTTAATTATTTCATAGCTGTCATTCAACGTATAAAAATAAATGTAACACTATTTACATGTGTTTTGTTTCAAATAAAAATTATATTTGGAAGTTATCTTTTGTACAGTGAATTTGAAACTAAAATGTTTATGTATTTTTTTTAAATAATCCACTCTAATGCAATTAATTAAACATGGAAGAGGTTTACCCAAGAATTCAGTAGGAGTAGTTAATTTAAGAAACAATTAAATTTAAAGTATTATAGAGCAATGTTTAAAAAAAACGTAGTTTACGAGAATCCGCGAGTTGTTAAGAGATCCTCGAGGTTGCATTGAATATTGAAAACTATTACAATACCAAAAATATTCAGTACCAGATGCAAACATTATTTAGATTAAAAAATCCATTCACCTGTGATGTAGAAACAATTATTAATTTCACTGAAGCTCAAGATAAACTGTCACATGAACAGTACGATGAAAAGTAATTTTAGACATAGAAAATAACGTGCTTCTTTCTAGTTAGCAGTGCAACGTGACCAAAGTCGAGAAGGCTGTAAGGATTTTAAACTCGACTTTATTTACAAGCACTAAATTTGTTGGAGAAAAGTTTAACGTGTTAGGTAACCGTTTAATCTTGACCAACTAAACTATATCAGAGGGAGGAAGGCGTTGCCATGAAGTGTGGAGAAAGCTATTGCGTAATTACAACAACCAAACTTCGAAATTGGAGGGAGAATGACTTTTATAACAGTATTTAAGCAGTTATCGGTTCATTGATTGATATCAGTTCCAAGTTTATCACAGGACAACCGATATGGCTTGCAAGGTACAGTGAAATAAAAAAATGTTGTTAGTAATAAGTTCTAATACGTGAAGAAGACTATTGAAAATTGGATTTGAATTCTTAATTATTTAGTTTAATATATTGTGTTTAACATACGTTCCTATCAAAACACTAATTAAATCAAGCTGATTATAAGTAGATCCAAAAGTACAAAAAATTTGATTTAAACGCTTTAAAACGCACAATCAAATTCAGTATTCCATCGTAATTTGTTATAATCTAAATTCTACGTGTTTTATTATAAAAAATTATATCAAACGTTAATTTGTTCAGGTGCTTTCAAAAATACAACGCCAATAATAGGATACATTATAGAGTAATATATTCGAATTGCAACTTAAACATTAACTATATATATACACTAGGGGAAACCTCTGCGTGCTCCGCACGCCAACTCCGTTGAAACCTCATGTTATGTTTTCTTTAAAATAAAGGTGTAGGATTAATAATAACTCCAAAGCTAAGATGGTAAACCATGTTAAATGTTCAAATCAAATTGTTGCATATATTTCAAAACGGCAGTTATAATAAAGGTTAAAAGAACCAACAAGTCTCAGGTCTACACTTTAATAAGAACCTAACCTAAACGTTAGAAATACAAATAGTTGCTTCAAAGTGTTAAATCAGGTGTTAATGGAAATATTAGAAAAAACAGCTGTTTAACTGTTATTTTATTCAATTGGTTGCTATGGTAATTCATCAGTATAGGCCTAAACCAAGAAGCTTTTCCTACTAAATTTACAAATATTGAAATAAAAAATGTTTTTATCAAAATGAATTATAGCCTATGTTGCTCAGGAATAGTGAAGCTTTTTATTGGTAAAAATTTTTTTTAATCGTTCAGTAGTTCCAGAGATTACCCCCTACGTACAAACAAACAAACTAATTTTACCTCTTTATAAGATTAGTATAGATGTATTTATTTTAGTTTTCAAATAAAAAATTTGACTTGTTTTACTTTTAATATTTTATAGCCATTTCTAATTAAGATCTGAACTCTTTTGTCTATAGTACAAATATTGTTTTTGTACTATACACATATAGGTTTTTAAAAAATAATATAATTATTGTGTAATAATCAATTAAGCTGGAAAAAGCAAAAAACTTTCGTTGTGACAAACTAAAAACTTAAACTAAATAAATAATAATTGCAACTATTTTCTTTATTATAATGCTTGTTTTGAGACACAATTTTAAGTATTTAATAGTTTATTTATAGTTTTTGATTAGAGTAAATTAAGATAAAATACGGCCAACTGGCCTATATTGCAAATTTGTACCTATACACCATATAATATCACTTTAAGCAGGTTGGTGAAAGATGACTCATTTATTTAATTTAATCAATTAAGAAACTTATTATAACTTTCCAATGCGATTTAATTTACTTCTCTATATAATTTTGATGTTTGGTAGTTTATTATTGCAAATTTACCAACTACTCTCGTAAAAAATGTTACATATAATTCAATACAAAAAATATGTTACATGTCACTCAACGATATCAAGTATGTATAATTAACAAAGGCAAAATATACGTCATATTCGTACAAAGTGAAACAAATCTGTAAAATCTTAAATATGTAACTATTCAGATAGTATAGTGAAACAAAAGTCTGTGTATAAGGAAGGCACTAAAGCTAATCACAAACCAAATCAAACCAAAAAACGAAGAAAGCAAAACATTACTCTAAACCTTTACAAGTTTTTGAATACATATTTTACGGCAACACACCTTCATTTTCTTAATTATTTTTGTTTTCTAGGTTTTAGTATTCGCTGCTCTGGTAGCCGCAGCCTACGCTGTCGCC
>JAGFPH010004747.1:99901-112455 GCA_018207615.1 Philaenus spumarius
TAGTTAATTTAGTTTTTACTTATTTATATTTTTTGAGCCACAGAAAGTTGTATAAGTGAAATCTTGTTTTTGTTTGTTTAGTTGTAGGCTATGTCTCAAAATTATAATATAACTCAGTGTTAGATCTTAAAAAGTAAAATCTTTAAACGTTCTCAGTACCATAAGATAATTCTGAAACTTTTACGCTTTCGAATTTTGTTATGGTATTGTTCAATAATTCTTAAAAGGATTTTATTTTGGTTATTTAGGATTTTTTTGCATAAAAGGAATTTATTTTTGTTATTTAGAACTTACAGTATTTAAAATAAAGACACATTGCATATTGCTGTACTTGTATTATTGGTAAGTGATAAGCAAATAACTAAATCTGTAAACGAAGAGAAACAAAACTTGTAACTAAGCAGATGAAACTAAAGGAGATAATAATTAAAGTCGATTAAAAAGGTGTTGAGCTTTTATATTTCAGCCCTAAAATTTAAGAATAGCAATGAATTTATCGTATATAGAAATGAACTTTCATGCTTGCCACTTGATTAGTCTTCTTAGTTTTTGTACGTATACTATATGTGAGTGTGTAAATGTTGAATTTTCTTAACCAGGTTTTGATTATAATTTTTGAAAACCGACTTCAGATATTATGAATACAGTGTTTTAACCATTAGGAGCTGTATTGGAATGATGAGGTTACATAAATGCCTCTTTTGCATAGTTTGTAAACAATGGAGAAAGGAACAATACACAAAAAATACATAAAATACTATACATTTAGTTGAGCACTAATACGTGCATATAAAATGGAATCTAACATTGATTTTTACAATATACAAACAAATATACCAATTGAGGTGTTTAAAATTTGACAGTGTTTAAAATTACATATACAAATAATTTGGAGTAAACAATTGTAATTTTATATTTGAGCAATAAATAAATTTACAAATTACAAACGATATTTCAGTAACCATAAACAGCTTTCAATGAAGTCTTGACAGTATTGTAGATTGGAGAAGGATATGGCGCAGGGGGCGTATAAGGCGGATGGAACCCAGGTTCATTCTGTACTATAGCATTAAACCCCGTCGCATCGTCGGCGTTGTAGTGAACTGTGAGCTTGGAACCGTCAGGCTCCACCAAACTGTAACTACCCTTAACTACGTCACCATCGCGACTCTCGTATTGGTTTTTAATGTCTCCCGTGTGAGGATCGTTCACTTGGTAAGCAAAACTATACTGAGGATGAGGATCGAACGGTTCCTGCTCTGCGATTGGAACGAGTCCTGCGTGTGTTGTAGCAACTAGTAGTAGAGCAGTGATGGAATGCTGGAAATATGACGTCATTCAGCGTTATTATGAATGTCAATTGTACCAAAGGCATGTATAATATTAATAATGAGTAAAACGTCTTACAAGTATAATTTTGTTGGTGCGTTTATCATTTCAAATCGAAAAAATTTCAAAACTTCAGATCAAAAGTTATCAAATTTCATTTCAAACTAAATCACTTGTACCAGACGCTGTAAAAGCTCAGAATGTTCACGAAAAGCTCAAATGTATTTTTGTTTTGTTTTTTTTAATTAATTAAATGATTTGCCAATAATAAGCCAGTAGGCATTTTGTAAGCATAAAATAAATGAATTAACTCAATAAAAATAACTAAATATTTAAACGTTAAATATTAAACAACATATACAGATCCTCTATTAATTAAAATTCTACCAAAAGTATACATATTGCAAAGAAGATCCATAAGGTAAGGAATTTTTGTCGATATATAATTAATAATTTTCACTTTCCCGTAAAACTAAAAATCGTTGTAATTGCATATTATAAGCTGGAAATAGTTTTAAAATATTTGTTTTCAATAATAGTTTTCTTTAGATATAGCCTACATTTCTAACTTGTACGTGGACAATTATGAATATTATGTAATTCTGTAGCGAAATGGACAAAAATATGTATATATTACTTAAAAGATACATAGTAAATAAAACTAGGAAGCAATCGCGAATTGAGGAATTCTAAAGTTGGTGTTATTTAGTTGGCTAAAAGTTAAAAAGTATAATGTTCTTGCATGAGTGACCTTGCGCGTACACTTCAATTAATTTTAAACTTTATGATAAGATTTAATATGACTAAAAGCATAATTTACGTCTTATTTTACAATGAGTTAAACATAGGTTAGTTGTTACAAGTTGAGTTTGGACGTTTCGAACTTTCTGGAAATACCATGTAAGATAACCAGAATGAAAACTAAAAAATTACATTTTTAACATTGTCAGATTATTAGCGTTGGTATTATTAAATTTCGTAATTCAAATCGCTATCAAGAATCATGTTATTTTAAAAATTACTATCGAAATTATTGAACCGCCAGTCTCGGTAATTATTATTTAAATTATCTTAATCTAGAAAAGAAAAACTATTTGTGAAACAAAACAACGAAACGCCCATACACACACAACGTCAGACACAATAAAATGTTTTGTCTTCTTATCGTCTTATATAATATTGTCTTCAGTCACTTTTATTTCAGACGTAACTTCAGTTTTACAAACTAAAAGAAATAAAGTTAACATAGTCAACATCAATAAATACAAAATAAAGTGATACGTTTTGTGGCTGGGAATAGATACTTAGTAAAATTTGGTTTTAATCCAATTTGTTTTTTTTTTTTAAATCCAAACAACGAGGTAAGGATTAGAGATAACGATCATTTTCGTTTGATCCTATCTTAAAATCTGAAGAAAACATATCTATATAAACTAAGTTACAAGTGAAAAAAGTAGATTAAGACCGTGATTTGAACCCAGGACCTTTGCTTTTCGTACTAATGCTCGAACCGCTAAGTTATTCTGATCAAAGTAGATAGTGGTCGATGTTATCTAACTCGCATAGTTTGATGTATATTATTCATGTCAATGTCTAAATAGTTCAATTTAGCCTTCAGCCACTTAGCCACTCTACTTCCCCTACATATATTTAACATGTCATTGTTGTAACTATGTGTTAGACAATTATTTTAAATGCGCATCTGAAATGTTTGTATTTTCAATGCCTTTTTTTATTAGTAAAACTAGAAGTTAAGAGTCAACAATTAATATAAAAACAAATTTATATTTTAATATTTAACTTGGTTACAAAACACATACTGTATGTTTAATGTAACAAGTATTAAAGTCTAACGAACAATTTGTGTCGATTAGATATTAACAGTAATAACAAAAAAGAAACAAATAAAATACTTACTTTAAATAAAATATAAGAACAGACAGTTTTACTTACAGAGAAAATCATCCTGTAAAGATTTGCGAACTAAATGGTAAGACTACTCACCCACGTTATGTTTTTATACTAAGGTGACAGTTGTAGAGAGATGTCAAAACCTGTGTGCAATGGTTGCACTCAATACGCAATCATCCGTTATTCTCTCACTAATTGCTTGTCCACCTTCGTTACCTAAACAAGCTATTGCTATTCACGGCGACATATGACAAATATTACTTCTGTTCACTTTGTCCAAGTAATTGAGACGGTTTGAAAGTAAATGTATCCAGGATAAATGCAGCTAGTGACGTTTCGAAATATATCATATTTCAGAGACAGTAAGAAATAAGAAATAGAATGTACAGAAATATAAAATAGTCAATAATACTGGCACGACTGTCTATTATGAGTTATATTATCTTACAGGTAAATTTAGAATTCTTTTTCTTTTTCTTAGTGACTTGTATTCATTTTATCATTATAAAGACTTTTAGGTCACCACTAAACATAATTTAGGTACCATGGTGTACGCAGCGAGAGTGGCAACCATAACCCCAAAAAGGAGACCTTAAAAACTAATAATTTCCTGTATACATTTACACTATTTTACAAATTTGTAGAACAAAGTTTAAATCTTGCAGAACTTTTCTGATCCATTCATAAATGTTAAATTACGAAAATATCTAGGAATATGGATACGTAGAAGGAGGTACAGTAAGTATAATATTCGATGGATTTGTTTTATTTCAAACGAAAAGCACCGATTTACTAAATATAAACTACACAAACTCATGTTCTTGCCCGACTACAAACCGAGGATTTCAATTGAAATGGCCTTGCTTCCACGTACCAGTTAGTTGATGTTTCTAGTATATAAGTGTAAATCAAGATGACTTTTATGCTCGTCTTTTAAGCAATACAAGTTTTTGTTTATACTTTGAGATGAATAAATTTTTCCTAAGAGTAAATCACAATAATAAATTATCGGAAACTGATAAAATTATTGGGTATTACGTATTAAACACAGCAATTTTCGAAGTAATACATTCCCGTAAGCTTTGTTGTAGGCTGTACAAAACTATTATCATCCAACTTTTTTGTAATTTTTAAAGTAACATAATCTGTTTCAATCAAGAGCATATGATATTGTCTAGGGAGATGGGCTATCCGGGTATGGGGATTAAGGAGTACCCTCCCATCTTTCGGTAAGTCCAGGGAAATTTTTGACCTCGCACAAAAAACTTTTAATGTTTAGGAAGCCAATTTGGCAGTTTAGGTGAAATATTAACCCACACAGCATTGAGTCTGTACATTTACACCGTCAATGAATACACAAAGCTATAACAAGCCTAAAGGCTGCACCAAATAGTGACCCAACAGCTCATGCTTGAATTCTTGTAAAAAATAAAATAGGTATAAGTGAAATCAAATGGCACAAAACATTTAAATCATATTTTAGTGCTAATCTATTAAAAGAAAAATACCTGACTACTCGTATAATTAATAATATACATATTTTTCTTTCCCTGGGAGCTAGGGGAGCCATGGCCCCCTCTGCCCATAGGTATGGGCGCCCGTGGTTCCAATTAAATTTGAGTATACGCCAATATCATTAAATGTTTGTTAGCGTTTGCGCAATGAACGGTTTCGTCCGACAATCCAATATAAATCTCGTTACGAAAGTTATATAACAAAATTGAAGAACAAATAATTAAAGATAGGACGAGATGAGATGGTTTGTTTTGATCAATTACACAGAACGGTGATGAGTTTTTGCAATATTCGGAAACTCGTATAAAGCCTAACAAGAGAGTAGGACTAACAGCACTCACTCAGTCAACCGTGATCTCTTCTCATGGGACATCTTGTAAGTATTGTTATCTTGTGTTTACTGAATCGTCCCGGCCAAAGATCCTTTGTTTTCTGTTGCTTGAATTTGTTATTTATTACGTTTAATTTTACCTTATAATGTTTATATCTTTTACACGGCGTGATTTAGGAAAATAATTGGCAGTAAAAAATAACAGTAGAAAATTTAATTTTGGGAAAATGGCGCAAATAAATTCAATAAAAACTTGTTTTAATCTCTTTTTATTGAACATTTAAATCAAGTAACACACCTTCAACATCAAGAAATTCTAATGTAGGGCTGAAATGTAAAGAAATTAAAGAAATTGTATAACGAAACGTAAGATGCAAAACTAAAGTAGCTTTGTTCAGGCTAAAAAAGTTAATGCGTGCGGTCGTGGGACTACGTCAGGAACGAAGTTAATCACGCCTTTTCTTCAATTAATTCTTTTACCAGCCTTAACGGCAACTTACACACATAATTTTAATCTTTCAATTGCCGTTTATTATTAGTTTGTTTTTTATACAAATATTTACTGTTTCCATAAGTTTAAAGTTATTATAATAAAGGTATAGAATTAATTATACCACCAAAGGTAAGATGGTAAACACAGTTAAATGTCCAACTTAAAATGATGGTTCATCAGTCTAGACCTAACCTAAAATTATTGTGTGTATGTTGTCGTTAAGGCAAGTAGAATAAATTAAATATACACACAATCATTTTAGGTTAGGCCTAGACTGATGAACCAACATTTTATGTTTATTGAATGTATTTCAGCGCTTAACGATAATATCTGAACCACCCCGGACGGAACCGATCGTCTCTTAATTTAAATTGATGAACCAAAACACATGTTTCTTGAACGTATTTGCATTCATTGCCAAAGCAACCAATTTGATAACGCTTTTTCGTTACTCTATTTTATATTTGTCATTGTCATAGCAACCAATTAATAAATTTTTTTCCTTATGCATTACGTGTTCTATTTGTTAACTCCTACCGTAACCAGCGTTAAGGAACTTAGTTCCAAAACTGTATTCCTAAATATGACCTCACTTTATCACTACTGCAAAATCTTTCACTAACCGTAATAAGAAAATCAAGCGTTTTATGAATTTTGTTTACACCAACGTTTTTATTATTTCGACGAGAATACGCTATAACAAATACTTCTGTAAAACTCCATTGTTGTAATATAAAATAAGTGTTATTGAAATAATTTATGTTTTGTTGTACTGCAAAATAACACAATTACTACACGATTTTACTAATAAATAATACTGACGTTTTCTTATATTTAATGACTTGTTAATGTCATCAACGTAATGTTTTAAACATAAACAAGCCAAGAAACTGATTTAATCTCTGAAATCATAAATAAAGAAAAAAACATAAAGAAATTAGAACCATTGTTTTTAGGCCCAAGTAAATTAATATGTTAAAATGTTGTGTGAATTTACATTAATTACATAAATTTATTTATTTCAAAAATGTTATGCTTTAAACTGTTACAAATTGATTTTGTAACCTCTTTTATTAAGTTTTCACTGTTTTGTTCATTTATTTTTACAGAAACCGCCTACAATATTACTATTATCGAATTTCAATACTTTTTTAAATTTGAAGTTCATACGACTTTTTTAAAAACATGGTTAGTTTATTGATGAAATTAAGTAAATATCAAGATTGTGATTACTTTATTTAGGAAGTAATAATTACTACACTTTAATTTAGACTAATGAATAGAGTCTACATCTGGAATAACCAACAAAACGAAAGTTTCTGACGTCAGAGAGATGAATATACTAATGTTGGTATGCCTATGCAATCCTGTACGAACTACAGGAGATACAAAAGCTTGCATAATTGTGGTTTAGTTAAGTTAGGTCAAATAAACTGGAATTAGAACTGTAATAGATACAAATGTAAACCCACAAAATATTCTTAAATATGTTTGTTAACGTCGCCGTCGTTCAAAATAAGATTTTCATAAAAATATAGTAAATACGATGAAATAAATAAACGCTCATGATAGAAATACTACTTATCACTTTACTAACACAGATTACGACATAATCCATTAAGATTATTTCTTTAATAATTATCAATACATATAATGCTTTTATGTTACAGCAAATTTTTGTCATGGTTGCTACAATATCTGCCGTATACGGTGGTTATGTGAAAAACCAAGAACCCTACGATCTGCATCCCAGGTACGACTACGCGTACAAAGTCCATGACTCGTACACTGGTGACGTCAAGAGCCATCACGAATCTCGTGACGGTGACGTAGTCAGAGGCAGCTACAGTCTAATCCAACCTGACGGCTCCAAGCGTACAGTTCACTATACAGCTGACGACCGTAATGGCTTCAAAGCTGTTGTTCATACTGAGACGAATCACAAGAGGAAAAACTTAGTCGTTCCAAGAGTTATTAAACACTATTATAAGCGGCCAAATAAAGTAGAAACATCGCACATTTATACTGTGTACCATCATTAATATACTATAAAATGGTTTAGAATAATTATATATGCTAAATAAATACAAGATAAATATTCTTAATGTAATATTGATCTATTTTTACTGTATATAACACTGAGGTCGCTCCGCTCGCACGATTGCAAGCGAAATATTTAACGAAGCGTTGATTTGATTGAACGAATGATTATTACTATACTATACATAATATATAGACTAGCTGAACACCCGTGCTTCACTGCGGTGACGCCTTTTGAACATTAATAACTTAACTAATTTTACATAAGCCTAACTGTATACTATAGTTCTTTATATGAGAATATTATCACACAATTAAAAATGTATATAGCCTACACGCACTTTTCATTTAACCACATTAGATAAATTAATTTTTTTTATTTGGTAATTTTGTCTTCTCATCGTCAATAACTATTTGAACACTGAACAAAATTTCAATGTTTAAACACAAACATACAAGTTTAATAATGACTTCATAAAGGTTACATTAATTTGTTGTTTACTGTTCGGGAAAATAAACCAAAACTTGATCAGCTGTCTAATAATTACAAGATCGTAGTGAAATTTCACCATTAATAAATCAGCTGTTAGTTGTAAATGCAAAACTACTACAAAACTCACCACAACGGTTTGAAAGCATTTACGTTTTGTATTCTTTAACACATATAAAATAATAAAATTAGCCTACACATTTCAAATTTTTTGCAGAGTATGGGAAGGTTTAAGCATTTTAAATTGATATATTATGCGGCAAGTGTACGTTAAATGGTTTTCTCAAACTAAGGACGAGTTTCTACACAAAAAATCTCTCATTTAAATAAATGGGAATTTTTGAGGACGTAATATTTTGTATTTTTTAACAAACTTAAATAAGAAAATGTGTATCATACTTTCTTAATGTCACACAAACATAATACTATTAATATAAGTAGAAAGATGTTTGACAATTAAGATTAAGTACTTAGTTAAACAAGTTTCAAAACTTATTCAATCATATAACAATATCGTTCAAGTTATGAAAGTGTTGATATTGTCCGCCATGGCGGAGTAATCGGAGTATGCGCGTCACTCCTGCTATCTACCTGTTTTCTGTTGAACTATTTTAACGTAGGTGAGAAGCCTGCATTAGTAACCGTAATAATTATTTACTGTTCTGAACTTACAACGCTCCAAACCGCTCACAAACGATCTGTGTTTTCCTTAACATCTGTTTTACGAAAGTTATAATTAAGTTTGTCTAACATTCTTGAGAACTGTAAATATTATATTTTGTAATATTTCTTTGTTTACCGTTTATAATATGAAGCGAACTAAGAGAAAGAGAACCCATTTTTCTTGGTACAACCCATTGTTATTAAAACAATATAAAGATTGCTTCATGAATGTATCACAGTACTTTTAGAACTAATTCCAGAAATTATTCGTAGAAAATAAAGGAAAATGTTGATTTAAAACGATTTGCATTACAAAACAATTATTTATTTTATATTAAAAAAAAATAACATTGTAACTTTTTTGTATCTAGATAAGTTGTTCCATATTTTTAAAATGACAGACGTTTTAATGTTTAGCGACAAATATCTTGCACCCGTTAGTTTTAATGAAAATGTAGAAAAAGACGTAATACGGAAGAAGAAAAGATTAAAAGCACGTCAAAGCTAAAAAGAGTCTTTGGAAATCACATTTGTAATTTTGATAAAATCGGGGAAATTGATTTTTTTTTAATTTGCGTGGTTTTCAACACCTAGAGATTTAATCATTGTTCCTCTAAATTAGCAGAATTCTAAACAAATTTGACATCATTCTGCAAAGAAGGCAGCAGTTTTCTTAGCCTCACTATGGTAAATAAAATATTTACCGTCCATCAACAACAGAAGATTTGTATTAAATACGAGTACTAAATAACAATCTTACGCAAGATAATTTGTACGACTTTTGAGTTATTCTAAAAGAAAACATTCACCACAACACAAATTATACTATAAACAACAAATTAACAACTATTGCATTTATTTATTTGAGTTTATGTTAGTCATCATAAGTTGAATGAAGTTTTAAGAGGCTTTGTTTTATTAAAGACATTATTTATCTGACTAAATAAATGCAATCAATTTGCAAAAATAACACATAATATATAATAATAGGCTATGAATGTATTGATAAAGAAAATGTAGTGTGAGTTATTAGAACAACTATAAACTGTTTAGTTATCTTAGTACCAGTATCACTACAGAGGGGAAGAAAATAAAAATGAAATGTTTAGAACATATTTTGAAAAATTGTTTCTGCAGCAATACATACATACTAAAGTTCAAAATCATACGAACTTCAAAGTTCATTCAAAGTTGCATACCATTTACAACACAAAATAATATTTTCGCGATATATTGATACTACATTTTACGTGGATAATAATCCAGCCAACAAAAGCCAAAAATGGGTTTCACTTTAAAAAAACAATATTTTTGAAACTTCACATAATCATTTGTGGAACGGAATTGTTGTATAAACTCTTACTACAGCTCTAACGTGGTTTTAAAAAAAATAATGCACTCGTTAAACTTTTATAAATATAAAAAAACACGCACATGATCAATTTTAACGTACATTTTTATCCGATTTGGTTTTGAATATTAGTAATGTTATTGCTCCAACTCTTGGTTTTCGAAATATTTTTAACCAACTAAATATAACAGTAGATTTTACCCTTCTTCTGTAATACTTAAACAAAACCTAGCGTAGATTGTACTTTGGGGTTATGTTTACTACTTCAATCAATCATATGCAATTTCTTGTGAAGTTGATTTTTTTTTAAATATGAGTTATAGAACTAATGTATGTTATAATACGTTATAAGATTTGCTTTGAGGTTATAAAATGAATATAAATACAACCTTATTTTATCAATATATTCAGTTATAGAAATTTAAAGAAAAACTGGACATTCGTTCAACTTCGGAAACATTCGCACATCTTAGTATAACATATTCGATTATAAATTTCTTCATTATATTTTATAATATTAATAACACACAAATTATTTGATATATAAAATAAAAATCAATTAAAAGATAATATTTTAATCTTTATTTGATATATAACAATATAATGTATATGAATACACAATTTTAACAAATAGTTTTTTACCAGTTAAAAATTATCTTAGCAATTATTAGATAGGCCTAGATTTAGCTTTTTTTTATGCTTATTCTTGATGTGTAAATTAATCTGCCAGTGGGTTTTCACGAAGGATTCCTAGTTAATAAATAATTTCAACCAGAAACATTAAGTTTTGTGTTAATTTAGGATTGAGATATTTCTTTTTATAATATAATTTTCTAAACTATTGTACATAGCAGTCGATAACGAATATCAATGAACTATGAAAGTTCATTTTAACACGAAATATATCCTTAAAAAAATGTCATCGACTTTGTAGATTTAAAATTAAAACTAAAGTAGACGTTCTAGATCCTGTACTATAATGTAACTTAAATTAGACACTGACAGCTGTTGCCTTAAATTAAATTAATTTATAAAGAATAACTCAGTAATTATCACTTCTACAAGGTTTCCGATTGTACCATAAATTTCTTACATCGATTTGAAAACTCATAACACCGAAAGCAAATAAGCATGTGTGTAGATAAACTAAGAATTAGTAAAGCGCACTTACTTGTTAAGTATAATACAAGCAGTACCAAACATCAAAGGATAAACCAAACATACCTGAAACACAAAAATAACAAACATTACAATAATGTCTTATAAAAAACATTTCTAAACAGCATAATATTTTGACATTTCTACACCGATAAAAATATGGGTAATCATACCAGCATAGACCGCCAACGCGACGTTTAATTGATATAACGCGAAATTAGTTCCGTTAACATAAAAAATAGGACAGAACAAACGGCTAATTTTTTAAATAAACTTTGTTTTATGAAAAAATATATATTTTGGCAGATTTGACCCAGGTTCTAGTAAAAACAGCCTTTTGTAGAGGTAATGTCAACTTAGGAAGACTTATCTGTAATTGTATAAATTTCATCTATACATACAACAGTTATTTATGTCTTAAGGGAGTAAAGTATTACTTCGTCGCTCCGAAAGGAAATGTTACCGCAAGAGCTCAGCGACTAAGATACTTTCTTCCCGTATACAAAACATTTTTCCTCCAGTTACAGTATTAGTAAATTATTTACATTTTACTATAGATAAAACTTTATTAAAACATGGATATTCATATTTACAAAAACAATTGAGGTTATGCCATGCATTGTTGTTTCAGCAGCTGTTTTACTAAAGGGCGTATACACTCTCGCGCCGTGCAACCTGCGCGCCGCGCGTTCGCGGCTCGTTGGAAGTGTTGATTTCAACGAACCTCCAGCGATGCAAAGAAAACCCGCGATCATTCTGACTTCGAGAACCTGCTGCAGAATATTTCGCCTCACATTTCTAAACAGGACACTTATTTCCGCACTGCAATTTCCGCCCAAGACAGTGTGTAAATAAATTATACATACCTTTTTCTATTCGCTATATTGCTGGTAGTAATCATAGGCCTCAAAGTTGGGTTTTAATTTAAACAAATGTGAAATAGGCCTGAAGTTAAAATAGCCTTGGTAGTTATAAATCCAGTGAAACGGTCGTTTCACATCCCGCCCTCCCGACCCGAATGTAAAGGCGGGTTGACACGGTACGAGTAAGCTCGGACCGAGCTAGCTATTTGTACTCGGTCAGAGTACATTCAAGCCGGTAAACTCGGAACGGTGTTGACACGCACAACAACACTCGGATTTAATTTTGTTAGTGGTAATGGCGAGAAATGTAGTAAAACAGTAATTGATTGATTATTTGTTCGTAAATTATGTCTGATTTTGTGTGTAAAGGATTGTTATGTGTTGCCGATATGCTAATTGAGGAAGTACGG
>JAGFPH010004748.1:23361-36516 GCA_018207615.1 Philaenus spumarius
TTTAGCAGAAGTATTCGTTGCCATGGTAACTATAAATAGATACAACATTAGGCTTACCTCTAATAAAATACAGTTTAAAAGAAAACAGATAATTATTGTAATGACATTGAAAACATTTGCATCAGCTGTGCTTTGTATTGTTTAAAATGGACAAATTTCACTTTTTAATTTAATAAAAAGACGTAGAAAACGAATTTTCCCAGACTGGTGACCATTTCCAATCGATTTCTCGTGGCCAAAAGCCCCATATAAAATCAAAAATCCTTAGACGGAGATTCCAGATCCATTTAGCAGACAGACAATTATCTCTCAATTTAGAAAATAAGATATCAGATTATACAATATGCATTTTCTTCGGCATGAGTGTACATGGGGAGCGAAGCGAGCAGGAAGTGGAGCCCTCTTGTTATTACGAATGTTATTTTTGATTTTACGGTATTGTGAAAAATTTGTTTAAAAACGATTTCGATTTTTAGTTAGGTATTCTCAGCTAGTTATAGGCCTAGTATATTGTAGTTAATTGTACAAAGTGTAAGTATTCGGTACAGTTATCTTTGTCTAAAATTGTGTTATTCTTATCAGTAATTTGTAGAACATTCGGGTACATTACGTTGTGATTGTGTCGGTTGAATTTACCGAGTTTGTTTTAACATGGCAATAAACGTGTTATCAGCTGTTTTGCCAAGGTTGTGATATCGTCGCCGGTGAGGTCTTAGCGAAACTATTTGCAATAGATGTACATAAATACGGCGTCGAACACAGAGCGTAAGCTTAAAGATGATCCGTGTTACGTCATCGCGTTGCTGAAATATTGCGACACCTGTCTGCGGCGCGAGAGGAACACTCGATGTTAGGAATTCAGTGGGACATTATATTTTGGGAACGAATGGATCATAGAACGAATTGGAAATGCAGTTGTTGAAGTTTAAAAACGGTAAATTTACGTATAGACCAGGGTCGATAATTTTTGAAACCAAAAAAATAATAGTAGGATGAAACCCGTTAAAAAAGGACGAGAATATAACAAAAATGAAAGGAAAAATAATTTACGGGCGATCTGAGGTCGGGAAGAGGTGAGTTTTTAAGGGTAAAAAACGGTGTATCTCGATTTCCGGCAAAACTACAAGGCCTATGGAAAAAAATTAAATGACAAAGTTGTAGGTAATAAAGAGACCTACAACTTTTGTAATTACACTTTTTTCACATAACCTCAAAATTTATGTGAAAAATTCAAATAATCAAGTTTTTGGGTTTTTTATTTTTATCTTATGCAAAAAAAATTTGTTTTCATAAAATTTGGTGAAAACCCACCTTTTTATGTCCTAAAGACACTGTAATTTTTTTGATTTTAAATATTTATTTTTTCACCTTATTTTGACTTAATATCGAAAAAACACCCTAATTTTCAATAGAAAATTCTCGCGTCAAAATATCACCTTTTTAAAAAAAGTCGGGGAGTTTTTTGTTCGTTGAAATCTCTTCTTTCTGATAATGTATAAAAATATATACATTACTATGGTAAATGTTCTCAGAAAATTCAAAGAAAAGAAAAAACTCGAATCTGAAAAAAATTTTTAATCACTATGTACAATTTTGAGCTATTTAGTAAAATTTACACTTTAATTACTTGAAAAACGTAAGATTCTATGTTACATTGATAAACAAAAAAATACAAATCGAAATGTACTACTATATAATTAACAACCAATTAAGTTAATATTATTTAATATGACATCTACAATATTTTGAGAAAGTTGTAGAGTATTCTTTAAATTATGTGCATAGATGCCTATTTATTGCTATTTTAAGATAACTTTTTTTCTTTAACCCAAAGTATCTCTTGAAGCAATCGGAAATTTTGAGTGTCCCCTAAAAATGGGGGATTTTGTGGGCAACTCAAAATTTTTAAATGGGAAGTATGGTAATGTGATACCTCATTTGAAAGGTATATTTAAGACTGGGAAAATGACATAAAGAAAATAAAAATCGGACCATCCAAAACAAAATGGCGGCCCTAAACGTGTTGAAATAAATCGACATAAAGTTGCTAATATCTCGAAAAGGAAGAGTTTTTAGAAAAATATTCGAGAGACAAAAAATGTTTATTTCAAAGTGCTTGACCTAAAAAATTGCATTAAAACGTTTAAGTCGACTCCTACATCTTATTAAAACATTTTGTAAAAAATAAAATTTAGGCTACGAAATCGATTTGGAAACAATTTTATAAACTACTAGCTGACCCGTACGGCGTTGCCCGTGGTGGTTAGTATTTTCAGTCTTTTTAACGTAATTGTAATCTTTTGAAGTGTTCAGTCAGTGAGTGGTATTTGGCTTTTATATATCTTAAATAATTAGCCCAATAATTGGTGTTTTAGTTCATTGTAGGCCTAACCTAAAATTATATTCAGTTTTTGATCCAAATCAGTTGTTGATCAGAATCAGCTGTTTTAAGCTTTTCATACGAACAGCTGTTTTTTGTGCCCCTGATAAAATCAAAAGAAATCTTTCTTCTTCTTCCTTAAGATTGACCTTCCATAAGATTAACATTGAAACTTTGAGGGCCACTGAGGCGTAGCCCTAATGTCCTAGGAGTTCGGTAAATGGCCTAAAACCTTCCCAGGGTTAACCTGTGTTACTATGCAAAATTTCAAAGCAATCGGATGGACGGTTTGGTAACGCATAAAGGACAAACATACAAACGTACAAACAGACGGACATACATTGAATTTTATATATACAGGGTCACAAAAATGTGTGATGGTCTATACAGAACCTGATTCTACATACAAAAATAAGTCGAAAATGTAGAATAACATTTTCTCGATTTCGGCTTAGTTTAGCCGTAAACCGCCATTTTGTTTTTTTTACAAAAACTCACTGTAACTCTGGAAATAGATAATATATCGAGTTTAAATTTGGAAAAAGCATTTTATATGTTACGATTAACAAGTGTACCAAACACAAAGAATTTATTTTTATAATTTTCAAAATGGCGGCCGTTTTACAAGCGAATCACGGCTAAACTAAGCCGATATCGAAAAAGTGTTATACTATATTTTCGACTTCTTTTTGCATGTAGAATCTGATAGCCCGCTAGAAAAATAACTACACAAATTGTTTTAGGCTAATTTTGGTTGTTGTAGACAATTACCAAGAAATTATGTTTTTTGTTGAAAACTCGGTTGTCCTTTGACCTACTGAAACTACAAAAAAAGCATTTTGTCTGTCGTTAAAAAAGAATAATATTTGGTTTCTTGTACATTTTTTGTAAAGTTAACGGTTTTCAAGATATTCCACGTTAAAAATTTGTAACGGCCGCCATTTTGAAAATTATAAAAATAAATTCTTTGTGTTTGGTACACTTGTTAATCGTAACATATAAAATGCTTATTCCAAATTTAAACTCGATATATTATCTATTTCCAGAGTTACAGTGAGTTTTTGTAAAAAAACAAAATGGCGGATTACGGCTAAACTAAGCAGAAATCGAAAAAATGTTACTCTATATTTTAGACTTATTTTTGTATGTAGAATCAGGTCCTGTATAGCCCATCACACATTTTTGTGACACCCTGTATAGATAAACAATATAAACCTAAAATTAAAAACTTCCTCCTCTCTGCGTATTGGAGCAAATCAAATAGCTGAAACCCTAAAGCATACAAACTTCAGTTTTTAAATTCTCTCAACTCACGTTAGCGGTCCAGTTGCGTGATGGAATTATTTTAAACTGTGACATGTCTTTCACAAATTTACACACCGGTCATAAATAACTGTCTAACAGTACATGATGTAACCTAGAGACAGACATGATACCCGTAGATAATCCACCAAGTGTCATCTGTGCTTAGCTCTGTGCTCATGATGTATTTATAATTGATCTGTTATAAATACTGTGTTGTTATGAAATAAACTACCATAGGCTTTATCGGTGATAATATAGTGACGTAATTGTAGCACAGAGAGTCCGGGTACACTCCAACGCAGGGTCGGCCACAAAAATATTTAGTAAAGGCGGAAAAAATTGTCCAATTGGTAGACTCTTTGTACACCCTTTTATTTTATCACTATACTATAGTATAGAAAAAGTATAGTGATCGCAAAAAAAAATCGATGTTGAGATTTTTGTGGAAATATCCGTTTTGGGATCCCCTGAGTTCAAAAAGTGTTTTTTACAAAATGTCTGTCTGAATGTATACAAAGCTAGAGAGAAAACTATTCTATCGATTTCGAACAAATTTGTACCAGACATGTCAAGTAGGCCTGTATTAGATGCACGAAAAAAGGTTTTGATAAATTTTGAAAAAACCCATTTTTGACCAAAAAACCTCTAAAACATCAGTTATTATTTTTTTTATAAAAAAACGGGTCTAACGATTTTGATAAAATTTGGCTTATTTGTAGCCCTTAATGTACTCTACCAGATGCAAAAAACCGCATCTTTCTAAAAATGCTCGTTTAGCTAATAATAATAACTGATTTTTGGGGTTTTTTGGCCGAAAAGGGAGTTGTTTTTCAAAATCTTTTTTCGTGCATCTATGCAGGCCTAATTGACGTGTTTGGTACAAATTTGTTCGAAATCGATCGAATAGTTTTCTCTCTTCCTAATAATAATAATATTTATTAGTTAATATCCTACTTTAATATCACCTTACCTACTCCTTCTACAATTATGAAGTCACAGTGAATCTGTTTAATAATTGAAATATGTTTGTGGGAAAGTATGGGCCAGTTCCTGGTACCGTTTATTTTGTTTTGTAAAACACAATTACAACCCTACAAAAGTAAAAATTGGTTTATTCAACCCGGCATCCTATACCAACACAGTAAATACTACAATATTGTATGTACATTTGCTGTCATTATCTTTAACTTAACTATTATTCTTCATCCGATTGTTTTGAAAGTTAAATCATCCGATAGGGAATTAAAAGGGCTACAAAAAAGGTGGCTTGACATTTTTTGTTAAAATGTACGGGTTTTGAGTAATTTATTTTTGAAATATTAAAACAGCCGCCATTTTGAAACGCATGATCGGATATAATCGCTTATTTTTCTTAAGATAGATCATTGTTAGGTTAAACTTCTTGCCAAGTTTGAACTCAATCGGTTATACCGTTCTCTAGATATTAATTATTTAGTAAAAGAAACAAAATGGCTTATATTTGGAAAACGAAGCGTTTTTCGAAAACATGTTATTCTTGATTTTCCATTTATTTTGACCCATAGAACCATTTCCCGAAGTTTTTAACACTAACTTTGTTCCACCCTGTATACGTACACTCAGACAGCTATTCAGGGCCTTCGTGAGTAGAAGTCGTTGGTTGAAACACTAAAACATATAAACTTAATTTTGGAAATTCGCTCAACTCACGTCAGCGGTTCAGCTGCGTGGTCGAAGTATTATTTTATTGTACGCGGCGTCTCAGCCTTGTGCGCGGTTCACTCCTGTATAGATGGTGTTTACGTGTTTGCATCGAGCAGTTTAAATAATTGGTTGCGCACTGCGCCTGCACAGTGGTTGTTGTGAATGACACAACCCAATGTTTTGAGGTTATGATGAAGTAAGCCGTATGTTTACGCAAACTGTTTACAAACTCCCGCCAATCAGCTGTTGTTGAGACGAAACATTCGGATTTAGCTGCTTTGATGATCCTATTGTATTTGCTACGAGATTCGGTTTAAAAAGAGATTGCTGCTGTGTTTGTGGAAATATTTTACCGCCATCGAGTACTTTTATAGTTATTTTTGTTGCCGGCCTTGTTTCTTTAGCCAAATTGAGAATCTTTTACCAAAACCTTCCCAGTTTTAATCACGGTCTAGAGTCTAGCGTGGTGTTCAGCCTTATTTAGAAATAACTAATAAGCCCACGTTAAAAATTAGAGACGGATTAATTAAATACACATCGGAAATACATAATTTTTTTATAATAATACTACTGTATTTAAAAACAACGAACTTTATCTAGGCCTACCTATCTATGCTGAGGTGGATTTTTAACTCGGTAAATGTGTACAATTATAAGGCTTACTAAACTGTAAATGTATTTTTGTTAAAAAAGTGCTATTTACATAACATAATATTATATAAACAAGAAAGATAAAAATATTATTTTTTCATTCATTTTTATTGCATGTTGACGTATCAAATAGTTTGAATATTATAAAATCAACTCCTATAAAAGCTAATGTACGTACGTGAGTAACTATACAGTATAACAGGTGATTTCACCCATCATCTGTAATAAAAGCGTAGATTAAACTTTTAGGCCAGTCGGTAGGGGTAAGTTTAGGCCAAAAGTTCCAGTAATTTACAATACGGCTGATTTTTTTTTATAAGTACATTAAAGTACGTAGATTAACATAAAAAAAGTTTACCAGTCTATCAATTTCCCAAAGTCGAAAAAAAAATCGATTGTCATTTTTTCTCTCGATTATCCTTAATATTTCGAGCTGGGATGAAGATAGAGCAAAATAAAAAATACCACCGTGTAGAGAAGGTATTTTTCAACAAAAAAGGTCGTATGTATTTATTTCGTCCGAGCAATGGTTTGTCTGGGAAAAAATCATATATGAATGAGATTTCCCCCTTTTAGTTATTTCCCCTGCTGCAAAATACATACCTGCATTATCGAATTTTTCCAGACAAACCATTGCTCGGACGAAATAAATACATATGTCCTTTTTTGTTGAAAAATACCTCCCCTACACGGTGGTATTTTTTATTTTTCTCCATCTTCATCCCAGCTCGAAATATTAAGGATAATCGAAAAAAAAAATGATAATCGATTTTTTTTTCGACTTTGGGAAATCGATAGACTGGTAAACTTTTTTTATGTTAATCTACATACTTTAATGTACTTATAAAAAAAAACAGCCGTATTGAAAATTACTGGTAGTTGTAACCTATACCGACTGGGCTATTTGGAATTATGTTTATAACTTGAGTCAGTAATATAATGTCTTGTGAAGTTGATTTTTTTAAATAAAAGAGTTATATAACTAATTTAAGCTATATTTACCTTATAAGATTTGCTTTGCGGTTATAAACTATATATAAATACAACCTTTTATCCTCAATATATTCATTTATACAAATTTAAAGAAGAGGTATCTATTCGTTTAACTTCGGAAACATTAGTACATATGCGTATAACATATAAACATATTCTATTGATTTCTTCATTATAATATTAATAACTTCTAAATCATTTTATATATCAATACGAAATAAAAGGCAATTAAAAAATAATAATTATGTCTTTTTTTTAAGTATATATAATAATATACATAAACACAAAATCCTAACAAATATTCCTACAGTTTTATAGTCCTGATAATTGTACACATTTACCGAGTTAAAAATCCCCGTCTGCATAGTTAGGTAGGCCTAGATAAAGTGTGTTGTTTAAATAGTACTTTGTATAAATGATGTATTTCTGATGTGTATCTAATCAATCCGCCTGTGATTTTTCACGGGGGCTTAGGCCTACTACTACTAAAAATGTTGTACAATTTTGATATGATTTTATAAACCCGTAGACATATTTGTTACATTTTTTATTTATATACATTATTATACAAATAAAGATAAAAATTATCTTTTAATTGATTTTTAGTTCATATTGATATATCAAAATTATTTAGTAGTTATTAATGTCATAGTGAAGAAATTAATAATCGAATATGTTATACGAAGATGTACGAATGTTTCCGAAGTTGAACGAATGAGCATCACTTCTTTAAAATTGTATATAAATGAATACAGAATATTGATGATAAAAGGTTGTATTTATATTTACCAATTATTCTCACTTAGCACGTAGGCCTACTACTACTTAATGAATTGTAAATAATTTGTACGGCTCAATTGAACTGCTTTTTGGAATCCTCTACAGTTTGATCTAGCCACATCAGTGTTATACATTGTCTAAAATAGATCCTGATCCATGTAGTTTTCCTCTTATAACTTCATTTCTAATTTTATCTATCCGATAGGCGCCAATAATCTGGCTACAGCGAATTCTGCTAAAACGAATTGTAATTAATTGATTCTATGAAGAATCCTTTCGCCCACTACATGTTCTTGTGTACGTAGATGCAAGTTCATTTTATATAGGTAATTAGTTCGATCTCAATGACATGGATTTCGAACTAACATTTAGGGTTATAACCGAAATAAACGGTACCAGGAACTGGCACATACTTTCTCACAAACATGTTTAAATTATTAAACATATTCACTGTGACTTCATAATTTTAGGTGGGGTAGGAGAGGTGATTTATTAAATTAGGAGATTAACTGATAAATATTATTATTACTATCTAGAGAGAAAACTATTCGATCGATTTCGAACAAATTTGCACCAACACGTCAATTAGGCCTGTATAGATGCACGAAAAAAGGTTTTAACAAATTTTGAAAAACAACCCCCTTTATGGCCGAAAAACCCCCAAAAATCAGTTATTATTATTATTATTAGCTAAACGAAATTTTTTAGAAAGATGCTGTTTTTTTTTGCAAATGGTAGGGTACATTAAGGGCTACAAATAAGCCAAATTTTATCAAAATCGTTAGAGCCATTTTTTTATAAAAAAATAATAACTGATTTTTTTAGGGATTTTTTTTGCCAAAAAGTGGGTTGTTTTTCAAAAATTTGCAAAACCTTTTTTCGTGCATCTATGTATTTCTAATTGACATGTCTGGTGCAAATTTGTTCGAAATCGATCGAATAGTTTTCTCTCTAGCTTTGTATACATACAGACATACATTTTGTAAAAACCACTTTTTTGGACTCGGTGGATCCCAAAACGGATATTTCCACAAAAATCTCAACATTGATTTTTTGCGATTACTATACTTTCTCTATACTATAGTATAGTGAGAAAGTAAAAGTAATTTAGTACTAAATTTAGTTTCAAAATGTGAAATTATCAGTCATAATAAAACCTAAACGAACGGGACGGAACAATTTGCTGACACCCTGTATAGGGAAGGTGTACATTGGGCACAGTACTACAGTATGTCTATCGTATGACGGCATCATCACGCATGCAGAGGCCATTGCTTTTATCAGTACAGTATGATTAATGTCATCCATTAACAAGGAAACACGTTTTGTATTAATAGAATCATGTCGTTATACAGCATTATGTTAGTCGGGAATGTGTAGCCTACCTACTTCTATCCAAGTTGTTACATCTGTACTAGAGGGCTGGAGCAAATGCAAACAGATCATTGTGTAACATGAATGGCGGTTGGTTAGGACAGAGATTTTTTATTTTCATACTCAGGAGAGGCAATTTTCAGGTTGTAAAATATGACCATAATGTGACACGCTAAAGCCGTATTTCAAACTGGTCAAATAGACATTATAGAGTAAAGTTGGGATAATTTTAATAGTGTTTGAGTTATAATGTAGTAAACAATTTTCTGTGTTGGTGTTTGTTGTGAACGATAATCACTCGACTCTAAATTAGCCAATTCGGTTGATATGGTAATACATTTAAAAATGCTTTCAAGAAACGCCCGTCGGTTCAGTATAGGCCTAACCTAAAATGATGTAAAGTTTTTGCTCCAAATCAGCTGTTTTACTTGCAAATTTTTTTGAGAATTTCCGTAGAAAAGATGTGCTATCTTTTGATTCTTATGGTGAGACGTAAGATCGGGAGTAAGTAAGTGAGCACTGATCATTGGCCCCCAGAACACGCTTTTGGGTGTCATTAAAAGGTTATATACATATGTGTTCGCACTCTAACGAGTTCGTTAGCCAAGAAATACAACCGGAAGCACTTTTTTTACAGGAAGTACTTTTTTTTAGGTTTTTCGTACTACAATGAAACGTTTTGGTGCTTAATAAAAAAAACATAAGAGATTATTTTGCATATTTAGTTTTTTTTGCACGTCCTTATAGATCGTCTGGTTCCCCCAAAATCGATCAAAACGTAAAATGCTATACAGGGTGGAACAATGTTAGTGTTAAAAACTTCGGGAAATGGTTCTATGGGTCAAAATAAATATAAAATCAAGAATAATATTTTTTTCTCAAAACGCTTTATTTTCCAAATATCCGCCATTTTGTTTCTTTTACTAAATAATTAATATCCAGAGAACGGTTTAACCGATTGAGTTCAAACTTGGCATGAAGTTTAACCTAACAATGATCTATCTTAAGAAAAATAAGCGATTATATCCAATCATGCGATTTAAAATGGCGGCTGTTTGAAATTGTCAGACCTAAATTACTCAAAAACCGTACATTTTAAATGTCAAGGTACCTTTTTTGTAGCCCTTTTAATTCCCCATTGGATGATTTAACTTTCAAAACAATCGGATGAAGAATAATAGTTAAGTTAAAGATAATGACAGCAAATGTACATACAATATTGTAGTATTTACTGTGTCGGTGTAGGATGCCGGGTTGAATAAACTAATTACACATAACTTGGCTTTATCCTTCATCCGATTGTTTTAACAGTTACACCAACTGATAGGGAATCAAAAGGGCTACACGGGTTTTGATGCAAATTAAAAATTAAAATGTACGGGTTTTGAGTAATTTAGGTTTGAAATATTCAAACATCCGCCATTTTGAAATGCATGATTTTATACAATCGGTTATTTTTAACACGCTTATATTAGCTTCACTTGTATGTTTGTATGTTTGTTTGTAAGTAACTCTCCTTTGGACTAAAAGCCAGTGGCTTATTACTGTTAGTATATCTCTCTTACGCAAGTTCGTTCGTTAGCCGAGCGGTCTAAGGCGCGGGTCGTTGCTGACGTCAATCCCCAGACTCACCGATCGTGGGTTCTAATCCCGTCCACGGCCAAATTTTTTTTCTTCAATAATTAATCGAACTAAAAATAAAAAAATAAATATAGTTTAAAAAAACTAAAAAACACGCTTTTATAATACATCGAACTAAAAAGTGAAAAATAAATATAGTTTAAAAAAACTAAAAATCACGCTTTTAGAGGATATCATCAAACTAAAAAGTTAAAAATAATTTTTCAAATAAGCTTAAAACAATAATAAACGATAAATACTAGCATTATTGTAAAAAAAGCGTGGGGCGCTTTGTCCATATTTCTCGTATACATCGAGCGCCCAACGCTTTTTTTACAATAATGCTAGTATTTATCGTTTATTATTGTTTTAAGCTTATTTGAAAAATTATTTTTAACTTTTTAGTTTGATATGCTCTAAAAGCGTGTTTTTTAGTTTTTTTTTCTTAAGATAGATCATTGTTAGTTTAAACTTCATGCCAAGTTTGAATTCAATCGGTTAAACCGTTCTCTAGATATTAATTTTTTAGTAAGCGAAACAAAATGGCGGATATTTGGAAAATTAATCGTTTTTCGAAAAAATATTCTTGATTTTCTCTTTATTTTAACTCATAGAACGATTTCTCGAAGTTTTTAACACTAACATTGTTCCACCCTGTATAAGTACATTTATGAGTGGGATTTTACCGGAGGTGGCAGCTTCTGTTGCCATGACGACGGCAGAGATGCAAACTCGCGATCTGTCCAGAATTCTACAGGCTGCAAGGTCGAACTGCAAACTCTGCTGAGAACGATGTTGCACGTGTACCTGGGGTTGAGAACAATTCTACTAATATATTTGTACCCGCAGTCAACTATTCAGCGCCTTCATTAGTAGACCTAAACATATAGGCCTAAACTTAATTCCCATACTGAGGTCAGCGGTTCAGCTGCGCGGTCGAATTGTTTAAACTAAACTAATCCACTGCGCAGGCCCAGTGTGGAATGTTTGACCAAAATCGGGCCTAGTCCACCGGATCAAGATATTTGTGAACTGGAATCGGTAAGTTTGTGGGAGAAACGATACTGGTAAACCATTACATCCTTCTTGTATGCAAACGCCTCCTTCTATATAAGGCTAGGCCAGGCCAGGAAGAAACCCACTCTTGCAATTAGCATGGAAGTGGGCAAACAGGTTAGTGTGTGGTGTCAAGTGCGGGGCTCTGTGGGATCTAATCCAAGGTTTTAAATCAAAATATTAAGGCCCACAACATCCATACACTAAGTGCTGAAACAATTAAAAATGTACAAACTTGGGTTCTATCTACAAAGTTGAATTAGAGAAAAAGTACTAAATGCGTGCGGTCGTGGGAAGTTCTTCACGCCTTTTCTTCAATTCTTTTACCAGCCTTGACGGCAGCATACACGCATAATTTTAATCCTTCAATTGCCGTTTATTATTAGACCGGTAAGCCCCGTGAAAAATCACAGGCAGATTAATTAGATACACATCAAAAATAAATCGTGTAAAACAATACTATTTAAAAACAACACACTTTATCTAGGCCTACCTAACTATGCTGACGGGGATTTTTAACTTGGCAAATGTGTACAATTATAAGGATTATAAAACTGTAGGCCTATTTGCTAAAATGTTTTTATTTATATACGTTATTATATATTTAAAGAAAGATAAAAATATTATCTTTTAATTGCTTTTTATTTCATATTGATAGATCAAATGATTTAGAAGTTATTAATATTATACTGAAGAAATTAATAATCGAATAGTACGTTTGTATGTTATACGAAGATGTACGAATGTTTCCGAAGTTAACGAATAGGTATTCCTTCTTTAAATTTGTATAAACGAATATATTGAGATAAAAGGTTGTATTTATAAATACAGTTTATAACCTCAAAACAAATGTTATAACGAATTATATAGCATACATTACTTCTACAACTCATATTTACAAAACTCAACTTCGCAAGAAATTATAACGATTGAAGTTGTAAACATAACCCCAAAGTATAATCTACGCTAGGTTTAGAACAGATGATGGGTGAAATCAGCTGTTGTATTATATGTTACGTACGTAAGTACACTCGCTTTTATAGGAGTTGATGGTTTTTTATACAAATATTCACAGCTTCCATACGTTTAATGTTTTATAATAAAGGTGTCGTATTACTTTTAACATCAAAGCTAAGATGCTAAACACAGTTTCATTTCAATTTATCAATCCTTTTGAGAAATTTTACATTTTGTATAAGACAAGTCAATGATCATAAATAACTACTGAGCTTAACTTGTAAGAAAGTAACTTAGATAAAATAAAAGCTGAACACAAAATCTCACAATAAATACGTTTACTAACCTCAAACACG
>JAGFPH010004748.1:77677-88514 GCA_018207615.1 Philaenus spumarius
GATCTCTGACGTCAAAATGACGTAGGAACCTGCTTGGGGGGGGGGTAGTTTTCCGGGGGGTAGTATTCCGGCGACCCTATAGATCGTCTGGTACCGCCAAATTTGGTCTAAACGTGAAATACCAAAAAGTACTTGGTTCAAATGTTTTAGGGGGTTTTTAACGTGGGCAACTTCTGTTGCGAGACCGGAATACGTCCGCTGCAAGCGAAGCGAAGCAGTACTAAAAACTTCGATGCGAGCGGAACGAAGTACTGTATGCAATAATCTGTTTGCATTTGCTTCGCCGCGGGGGATGGTCAATGCTCATGTTTGATTCAATTACATTTATACATTTAATATTATTTGCCAATTTAGTTTTAAGGTTGTGATTTCCTACACCTTTACATGTAGCAAAAAGTTGGTACAGTAAAGTGCGGAGAAAAGAAGAGATCGGCGTGCGAAACACGCAGTGGTTTTCCCTAGTATAGGATTGCAAATGTTTTCAGTTCGAGCAATGTAAGGATAAAAGTGACCGACCTTTACTTTTGCTCTTCTTGGTAGGGTCACGTGTTCACCGCAAACGTTTGCTAGAATGCGGCCACCAAGATTTGCGGTAAGACTCCCCCTGGAAAAATGTGCATTCATAAAGGACAGCGGAATGCGCAGAGATTCTTTTGCGCGAAATGTGCTGCCTTTAATTAATCTCAAAACCACCTTGATTGCACTTTACTGAATTCTAATGATAGATGTTGGAATTTTTATATTGCATTCAAATTCGTATCCCGTAATCTATAAAGGCCTATTACGCAATGTGTCAAAAAAGTCTGGGTACGGCTTAATATCTCAAAATGTACCGAGTCTTATGAGATATAAATAAAAAGCAGTTATTCACAACCATAAAAGAACTACTTTTTGGCGAGTTTGAAATTTTTGTCTGCCATCTTGGAATGAACTTATTTTTTTAAATGGGAAGGTGGTCAAGTGATACATAATTTCGATGTAGAATTTCAAGAGAAAACCAACGGCAAAGTTTTCACATCCATATCTTTAACTGATTAAAAATGGCGGCCAAAACATCGAAATCGTGTTGCCCCATTTTGCTGTACTATTTTTTTATTAAAATATCAATTATTTTCTTTTTGGATTCAGAATTACATAAGCTTTCAAACGATATGCTACACACAACCGTATTTAATTCAACCACTAGAAATCAATTTTGAAAAAATCAAAATGGCTGTAACTAAAAATGTTTAAATACTCCCAAATACCGTTGTGTGGCATATCGTTTGAAAGCTTATTTAATTCTTAATCCAAAAAGAAGAAGAATTTATATTAAAAATAGTACTGCAAAGTGGGGCAAAATCGGAAAACACGATTTCGATGTCTTTGGCCGCCATTTTTAATCGGTTAAAGATATGGATGTGAAAATTTCACCGTTGGTTTTCTCTTGAAATTCTACATCGAAATGGTGTATCACATGACCACCTTCCCATAAAAAAAATTTTTGTTCATTCCAAGATGGCGGACAAAAATTTCAAACTCGCCAAAAAGTAGTTCTTTTATGGTTGTGAATGACTGCTTTTATTTCTATCTCATAAGGCTCGTACATTTTGAGATATTAAGCCGTACCCAGAATTTTTTGACACCTTTTATAAGAGTCTTTGTCCTGACTTAAAAGCTTATTGACACAGACTCAACGCGGAACAAGAACTACTTAAGATACAAATAACAAAAATTTAAAGGTCAATTCTTATGGGACAGTAGACGTATACTAAGAAAGCATTTAGCAAATTTTGTATTTAAAACGTAAAAATTGTGAAAATTCGGGTAAACAGCTGTTCGGATCATAAGTTTAGCAACACATGTTTGTTTACTGTCCATTCATTACCATAACAACCAACTTAGTAAATTTATTTGTATTACTCTTCATAACCAACAACTGTTTTAAGTTAGATTAAACAAGTAATAGCAAACACAAACAAAATCAACGAGAAGTGCTTACTTTATTATAATAGGGGGATTCATGCAACCTGTGCTAAGTATGTTTAAGTGTGTTAAAATCGAGAAACTCGTTTGACAGAAGTGTGCTGTTTAGAGTCGATAGCACACTCGACTTTAGCACGGTCTGGGGTCTGCTAAACCAGTGTTAACGTCGTAAAACTCTTGGGGAAGGTAATTTGAGGTTTCAGCTTGAATCAACAACAGGTTTTTTGTTATAATTGTGTTTTACCTGTTTCTTTGCGATGGAAAATAATAATTTCGAATCCACGAAAAAAATTCTGAAGAAATTGGGGAAACGATGGAGCAAGGAAAATAAACATCATCTCCTATCTTTAATTTCCGAGAATCCGACGAAGTTTGACATACATTTTCGTGTTCAGAAAAGTACAGAGAATATTTCTGTGTATTTGATTTTGTTTGAACAAATATGTTTGCAAAAAGGAACCAAAAAGAGGCCTTAATCTTGTTATAAATATACAAAAATGAAATATATACATTATTTATTAAGTAGGGGAAAAATCTCTTTTAAAACCTAAAGAATATGGTAAGAAGGTGTATTCTAAACTTTAGCCATTTTGCGTAGATTACGAAAACACAAAATATGTTTCCAAAACATGCAAAAAGTGAAGCCTAATTTTATCTGAAATATAATTAACAAATTATAAAGTGCGTAGGGTATTACAGTTTCGGCGCAAATTTACTATTTGACCCTCAACTGAACTATGGCAACAGAAATGCAAGAATAATAAAAAAATAGCCTAAAGTTTTAAGGATAACCTTACTTTAGCAATAACACTTTAGCACAAAGGCTCCTTCACTCAAAATTCAAATAACAATTTAACATGATAACACATTAAGCATTTGGAACAGGTTGCATTAATCCAACTATTGTCTATTGTAATTCCTAAGTATTTTATTTATTTATTGTTGGATAACAATACATTTACAGAACCTTGTTTACACAAAGTGGAGTGATAAACTAAATCCTCATCAAATTTCTTCTTTTTTCCTAAGATTAAAAGTAATATATTTAGTCTTTTCGCTGAGTGCCGTAATATATTGAGAATTGAACTAAAATGTCAATTTGAGTAAGTCCTCCTGTTTTAATAACTGTAAGTTAGAGCTTTGATATGAAAACGCGGTGTCGTCTGCAAAAGACCCCATTAAATTTAGTAGAGCATAAATCATTTACATCTACTAAAAAAAAGAAGTGGCCCTAGGACCGAGCCCTGAGGACACCATACTTTAGAACCCCTGCTGGCTAAGACAGCCCGAAATCTTCACTCACTGTTTCCTATTTGTCGAGTACTGTAGCTTCTGAACCCCTCATTTGTTGTGTGGTACAGTCTATACCACCTCAGGGTGAGGTGGAAATAGTCAACCGGAATAATACCCTTACCCGTGGGTCTATTGTGCGAGTCGACTGTTTTCCCGCCTCATCCTGAAGTGGTATAGACTTCTTTTTCCACAACTTATTCAGGAAATTGGCTAACCTTGAGATTCCATCTGATTAGATTAAGCTTTCGGATATACTATTCCGATCTGATCCACTAAATTCACGACATTCTCGCTGAATTTCCAACGCGACACTCTAGATGCAGACGCATACCACTGCTGACCTAACGGAGGCGTGAAACAGTCGAGGAATGTATCCGTGCCGGGCAAACCGGTTCCTGGTTCCGCTGGCGGATGTAAACAAACCAGGCGCATGCGCTTTGCATCGTGTTTACGTTGCTAATGGAGACCTTACGACCTTCGTTGACCTTGGAAACACCTGTGCTGTAAATATTATATATTGGCTTTAGGGAGTGTCGGGGAGAATGTCAACACGATGAAGTACGTGCATTGATGATACTGTACAGGCGATATTGTAAAAGCACACAACTTACAGTGGTTATGTCCTGGCAAAATAAATAATACTAACTGGTGTGTTTGTTTAGTATAATTTAAAACAATGTTATTTTGAAGTAACTGCTATAATTGTTCTTACGACGTCAGCCGAGGACGTCAGTGCTGCGTTTTAAAAATAAGGCGTCGTTTTTAGTAATTAAACCCTTTCGCTCGGAGAAATACTGTTGTTGTGTTAAAATTTATATCGTCAGATTAAAGGGCGAAGAAATTCAAATGTTTCATCAAAAGTAAATGTGTGGCTGTTAGCAGGTCCTTAAACGTTAATTAGTTTATGGTTTGGAATGCAAGTCAAACCGTATTCAAGTAAGGCCTTGTCCACACTTGTCGATTGTCTATAGACGGTCTCTCGACTTTGTCTCGTGATCACACTCAAATATTTGTCTCTGGTCAGTTTGTTGGTGGACATGGCTGAGGTAGCAGCTAGTGCTGTTTGTGCTTGTTATTATTATTATTGGCGTAGTGAAACTGCCCTGACATTTTGGGTTCTTTTTAAATAATGAAACTGCCCCGCTCAAAAAGAGGATCAAGAAGGGTCGCCTCGCAAGACTAGAAATGCTGAAATTGTCCCAACTTTCTACCTGACACAGGTACGGGGTATTTCCCTCCAAATAGTAAGTCGGCACTCGCAGTAGCGAGGTCTGACGAGGCGATCCTTCTTGATCCTCTTTAATGAAGGAGACAGTTTTATCATTTCAAACGTACCTAAAATATCGGGGCAGTTTACGTGTCCCCAATTATACTGATTTAACATATCCATTAATTCACTTAAACCTGTTGCATCAAGGTTATTTGAAGAATTAAACTATGCTTTCCTTTCATCTTAGAGCCCTGGTCTCTACTAGGCATTTACTCCACCCTCTCGGAGACCCTACAGGGAAGATGAACTACCGAAATTCTGTAGGATACTTTTTAACGAATTTCCTTTTGAGGTATTACAGTAACTCTTAAGGTCGGGAGTAGTAAATCAGCACCGATCATGGTCCCCAGAACACGTTTGTGTACATTCAATACCATAGCAACTGTAATCAGCATTTATAATCAGTTTATTATTCTTCAAAACCAACTCGCCTTACAATGAATAAACAACAGATTTTTTAGGTTTTATTGGCCAACTTAAAGCAAAAAAAAAAATCTACTAAAAATGCTTACTATATTTTAATTCAATTCAAACATTGGTTGTTATAAAACAACTGATTTGGATCAAAAACTGAACATAATTTTAGGTTAGGCCTACAATGAACCAAATCACGTTTATTTGCAACCAATCGGGCTAATTTAGAAGCAGGATTTTTACAATTCTTCAGAACTATACCAGTTTGTTTAGGTTAGGTAAAAGCAAAGAAAAGGTTTACTGTATTATCTATAAAGGTATAAAAATATAAATTTGTGTAGTATATTCTTAAGTGGCATAAAAACCATTTTGCAATTCGATTACTTAAGTCAAAGTAATGAAATAGAATAACTACCCTTTAAATTAAACCAGGCAATAACGAAGGATGGTTGGGTCCACTAGTAATAATAATAAAATCGTAATTTATAAACATAATGTATTTACCCCAAAAAAGTGTAACTTTTTAACCAAACATTTACAAACATTATAGGTTATAATTTCTACATATTAAACTTAATTTATTTACTTACTTTACTTAATAAACTGATAATTGCAATGGATCATTTAAATCTTAATCAGATATGTTATCAGGATTGCTCAGTAATATTGCTGTGTTTATACTGCTAGTTAAATTAAAAAAAACAGCTGATTTCAAATACATAGAAGCAACTTGCTACTAGCGCTTGTGTTAGAATGCATAACTACATAGCAGTGCGGGGAAAAATCTCCAGCTGTATTTCACGGACTAGACTGGGAAAATATAACTTACAGTATTCACCGACGCTGCAATTGAAAATTATTAATTTCGATACAATGCGTTGCAAAACTGTTATAGAAGATGACCCGACCGACCAAACTTCATGCATTATGTTACATCGCATGTCTAAAGCCGTTCTTTAATATTTCGTTCACTTCCTGTATTAGAGTGTTTAACGAAGTATATACACTGAATGGTTGATTCATTTCCTCAGATATATGGGTGATGTGAAACACGCTTCCTAAGTAGCAGTTAGCACGCAAACAATGTTGCCTGGCTTGCGATACAACTGACTTTCTCCAGTGTTGTACTGTTGCTTACTATCTGTCGTACCCGACTTCTTCAGCGTTAACAATTTGAACCATCAAGTCAATTTGTGCATCATCGGATGAATTTTTGAACAATTAGGCCCGTTACATCATCAGATCAATTTGTGCAACATCTAATTAATTTCATCAGGTCAATTTGTAAGCCATCAGGTCAATTTGTGAACCATCAAGACAATTTTTACATCATCAGATCAATTTGTGAACCATTAGGTAAATTTGCACGCCATCAGGTCATTTTGTACATCATCAGGTCATTTGTACACCATTGGGTCAATTTGTAAAACATCAGGTTAATGTCATCAGGTCAATTTCTACATCATAAGATCAATTTGTGACCCATCAGGGTAATTTGTGAACCGTAAGGTCAATTTGTGAACCATTAGGTCAATTTGTATCTCATTAAATCAATTTGTGAACATCAGGTAAATTTGTACATCATCAGACCAGTTTGTGAACCATCAGGTCAATTTGTACATCATCAGAACAATTTGTGAACCACCCAAGGTAAATTTGTGAAACATCGGGTTAATGTCATCAGGTCAATTTGTAAGCCATCAGGTCAATTTTTGAAAGACCAGGTTAATGTCATCAGGTCAATTTGTACATCATCAGGTCAATTTGTACACCATTGGGTCAATTTGTGAAACATCATGTTAATGTCATCAGGTCAATTTCTACATCATAAGATCAATTTGTGACCCATCAGGGCAAATTGTGAACCGTCAGGTCAATTTGTGAACCATTGGGTCAATTTTTTATCTCATTAAATCAATTTGTGAACCATTAGGTCAATTTGTACATCATCAGAACAATTTGTATACCATCCAAGGTAAATTTGAGAAACAACGGGTCAATGTCATAAGATCAGTTTGTGACACATCAAGTTAATGTCATCATCATTTTGTACATCATCAGAACAATTTGTGAACCATCAGGTCAATTTGTACATCATCAGATCAATTTTTGAAACATCAGTTCAATTTTTACACCATAATATCAATCTGTGAACCATCAGGTCAATTTGTGAACCATCAGGTCAATTTGTGTATCATCAGGTGAATGTGTGAACCATCAGGTCAATTTGTGAACCATCAGGTCAATTAGTATATCATCAGGTCAATGTGTGAACCATCAGGTCAATTTGTAAACCATCAGGTCAATGTGTGAACCATCAGATGAATTTGTGAACCTTCAGGTCAATTTGTATATTATCAGATCAATGTATGAACCATCAGGTCAATTTGTGAACCATCTGGTCAATTTGTATATCATCAGGTCAATGTGTGAATCATCAGGTCAACGTTATTACAACTCGCATAATGAAATGCGAACATTAAGTACCCGTTTCTCCATGCCTATATCGACTGTAGTTGGGATATATAAGGCACTATATACAACCATGTTTTCTTATAGACCAAAATATCCATAATGTATTGTGAACAATGCCAAGCCAGTGTCAATGTGCAATGCCAATCAAAAGGTCAACGAAATCAAAGTGTATTTGTGTCTATAGTTTGCCGTGCCAAGTACGTTCTTAGTGGTAGTGTAAGTAGTATAATAAATTGCATAGTCTACATCCTCGGTGTCTTGTTGTTACGTCTAAACTTTAAAAAAAACTGTTGGACATAATAACAAGTCCTGACTGATATATAATCAACGTACAGCCAAAACTATTACAGCTACCTACATACTACTATGTAGAGGGGGACTAAGAAAGTATTTCGCAAAATATTGATTTTAAGGGTCGAAACAACCCCTAATACAATAAATATTATTTGTTATACTTCCCTTAAGGGTCTGCTCCAGTAAACGAGAAAGCAACCGGAAACGCAACCGCTTCTCACTGTATCCCTATCTAAATAGTGCAATTTCTTGCAGCTGAACGCTTTGACATTGCCTCATTTCAAACCATTTTATAAGTCTATCTTTTGTAATTGAGTGTTGAAAAAAAAACTGAATATTCTTTATAAAATTTCGGGTCCGGCTTGCACATTTTTTTCATTATTAATTTTTTATTGTGTTAGGAAAAAAATGCATACTTTGCACTTATAGCAAATACATAACAAATAAAAAGCATTTAAAAAAATGTAAATTGCAAGACGGATGCGTATTGACTGTGCTTAAAATGAGACCTTGCAAACAATTTTATGATAAAAACTAAACGGCTCTTATGGGATAAAAATCCAAGATGGTCGCCACTACAGCAGACCCTTAAAGCTAGAGAACTGAAATGTTGTACATTTATTTCTAACAAGATACATAAGTGTTCCATGCTGATCAGGGGTGAAATTGTGATAACAACCCCTAAAAAATAAATATGAATTGCTATTTTTGCTTAAAGCTAATCGTCTGCTTATACAATTTGATTTGGTAAGTCAAATTACGTGAAAACTGTACACTTGCAAGCAATGTGTTATACAGGGTGCCAAACACTTCGTACTATTGGCAAAATAGCGCATATTTTATTGAAATGCAAGGGACTCTGCCCCTGCCCGCTTTACTCGCCAATTCCTGCGGTGACATTAGGTGATGCCACTGCAAACTACAAAATTCCTAATTTTATTCATAATTAGCGAATTTCCATAGGAAAAATGAGCTATTGCAGTTGCCCTTATGGTAAGACCCAAGGTTGGGAGTAGTAAATGAGTACCGATCATGGTCCCCAGAACACGTTTTGGGGTGTCATTAAAAATCATATATATGTATATGTAGGCCTATATATGTGTTCGCACTCTAGCGGCCGCATTTTAAGTCCGATTTAGTCCAAATTTGGTACACATGTTGGTTGTCTACGTCGCTCGGAAGCACGTTATTTAACCGGAAGTAACTATTATTTTAGATTTTTTTCTAAGAGAATGAATTTGTTTTAGAGTTTTTTCTACAAATATAAATCTAAGATGTTATTCTGCACATTTTGTTTTTTTACGCGACCTTATAGCTCGCTTGGTTCCCCCAAAATCGATGAAAACGTAAAATACCATAGAAGTACCCGGTTTAAAGCCATGTGGTAGATTCTACCGTGAGGTTGGCGTGCGAAGCACGCAATGCATTATGTATTGAATATACTACCAATATGGGGTTGGCGTGCGAAGCACGCAATGTTTTGTGTTGAAGATACTCCCAATACTGGGATTGGCGTACGAAGCACGCAATGCTTTGTTGAAAATACTCCCAATATGCGGAATGGCATGCGAAGCATGCAATGCTTTGTGTATTGAAGATACTCCCAATATGTGGAATGGCGTGCGAACCATTTTGCAGCTATTCAGCACCGTCGTGAATAGACCTATTTCCCAAATTGTTGGTTGAAACCCTAAAACATAGGCCTATAAACTTAATTTTTGAAATTTGCTCAACTCACGTCAGCGGTTCAGCTGCGTGGTCGAATTATTTTGTTCACAATTTTTACATTTTTCAATTTATTAACAGGAATTTTTACGGAAATGATGATTGATTAGGACAGAGGCACTTGGATAAGTTGGGTGGTGGTGGTAGCTTTGACCTGTACATATTGTAAGACATAGATCGAAATAGACGGCGCAAAATTCCAAACATTTGTTCACGAAATATATATAGGTCTATTAATAATATAGGTCTAAAATAATATAGGTCTACTTACACCACGGGTGTGCCCGGTCTAGAATCGGATGATCAGTACAGTAGCACGGTTGCTATGATAACAATATACATACTACTGTAGTTTGTTCTCCGCTTTCCCTAGACAGTAGTTGGTAACATAACCTCAAACTTTGTTTTGCCCGTCAACACTCGATTAAAATGTATTAAAAGCATTGCAGAGTGGGTACTACATTGGCATGGTATCAAAGGACTTCTCTTTGTGTGCTTGTTCATTGTTTCTTGAATAGAAGTAACAAAGCAGATTAATTTGGCTCCTGTGTCAGACCCGTAAAGCGTTGAGGCTCTTCCGCACCTTTGCCGTATCATGTTTAACTACCCTGAAGAAAGTACAAAATGTTTTAATATACGTACTTACAGGCAAGACCCTAGCCTGGGGGGGGGGGGGTTCAAAACCCCCCGAAATTTAGCAGTTAAAATTAATATTAGGTTTAAAAAGTGCAAGTTAAACTATAAAATAGACAACACAACAGAGGATCCAACAACATATTTTACATCATTGTGCATTGCATGCATACTGATATTTAGATTTGCTTGATTAAACTACAACGTACAATACACATGGATGCAGTAGGTTACAGCCTTACTCTCTTGTGAGCTTGATCTGATCTATTAAATAAGAAGGTTTAACAAAAATACTTTACTCTAACAAAACAAAATCATTCATCATCCTTACATCCTATAATATTTTATATGGATAACTATATCAACATTTCAAAAATAAGGATGGAAATTGGTGTTTAACACCTTCACTGGTGCGCAAAGTTCGTATTTCCTATGCTAGGAGCTGACCTTTTATTTTTTATATTTATAGCCTAAATGAGTAGAAATTACTTTATTTTTGAACCTTTCTACGTAATAATCACTGATATTTTAAAGCGGACATGTATTGGCTTAAAATTGGCGTGCCAAGCACGCAATGCACTGTGTATTGAAAATATTCCCAATACGGGGGTTGGCGTGCGAAGCACGCAATGCACTGTGTATTGAAAATATTCCCAATACCGGGGTTGGCGTGCCAAGCACGCAATGCACTGTGTATTGAAAATATTCCCAATACGGGGGTTGGCGTGCGCAGCACGCAATGCTCTGTGTATTGAAAATATTCCCAAT
>JAGFPH010004748.1:95258-112427 GCA_018207615.1 Philaenus spumarius
CGACAAAAAACATAATTTCTTGGTAATTGTCTACAACGAAAATTAGCCTAAAACCACAATTTTTTGAAATTGAACAATTTGTGTAGTTGTTTTTCTAGCGGCTATCAGGCTCTAGGCTATCAGATTCTACATGCAAAAATAAGTCGAAAATGTAGTATAACACTTTTTCGATTTCGGCTTAGTTTAGCCGCAATTCGCTTGTAAACAATTACCAAGAAATTATGTTTTTTGTCGATAACTCGGTTGTCCTTCGATCTACTGAAACTACAAAAAAATCATTTTGTCTGTCGTTAAAAAAGGAAAATATTTTGTCTCTTGTAATTTTTTTGTAAAGTTAACGGTTTTAAAGATATTCCACGTTAAAAATTTGTAACGGCCGCCATTTTGAAAATTATAAAAATAAATTCTTTGCGTTTGGTACGCTTGTTAATCGTAACATATAAAATGCTTATTGCAAATTTGAAGTCGATATCTTATCTATTTCCAAAGTTACAGTGAGTTTTTGAAAAAAAACAAAATGGCGGATTACGGCTAAACTAAGCCGAAATCGAAAAAATGTTATACTACATTTTCGACTTATTTTTGCATGTAGAATCAGGTCCTGTATAGTCCATCACACATTTTTGTAACACCCTGTATATAGATAGGTATGTAACAACCAAAGTTTGTATAGAATTCAAATATAGTAAGCATTTTTCGTTGATTTTTGTTTGTGTTTGTTAAATGTAACCTCAAAAAGCTAATAAACTTCAAATTTGCTAAGTAATGTCGCTATGATAATTGATGTAAACAAACATGACGTGTTGCTATGCTTTTTATACGAACAGCTGTTTTTGTGCCACTGATAGAATCAAAAGAAATCGTTCTTCCATAAGATTAACGTTGAAACTTTGAAGTCCAGTAGGACACAGCCCTAATGTCCTAGGACTTCGGTAAATGGCATAAAACCTTCCCAGGGTTAACCTGTGTTACTATGCAAAATTTCAAAGCAATCGGGTGTACGGTTTGGTAACGCATGAAGGACAAACAGAAGACAGACAGACAGACAGACATACATTCGATTTTATATATATAGATTATTACGTTTATTTGACTTTTTATTTATTTTTCAAATTTTGTTAATTTACTGAAAAAACTGCTCTTTAGTCATAAACCAACAACTACACGACTTTAAACGTAAATACCTTTTTTTAAACACTAATTTTGGTGATTATGCTGTCGGTTTTTTAATGTTCTATCTTAATCGGTGCGGAAGTTATAAGCGTTTTAGTATACTGGGAGGGTGACGACATGGCTTTTCAAGATGACTGTAGTTCCTATAACAATAATTCGACCACGCAGCTGAACCGCTGACGTGAGTTGAGCAAATTTCCAAAATTAAGTTTATAGGCCTATGTTTTAGGGTTTCAACCAACAATTTGGGAAATACGTCTATTCGCGACGGTGCTGAATAGCTGCAAAATGGTTCGCACGCCATTCCGCATATTGGGAGTATCTTCAATACACGATGCATTGCGTGCTTCGCACGCCATTCCGCATATTTGTGAGTATCTTCAATACACAATGCGTTGCGTGCTTCGCACGCCAACCCCCACGGTTAAATCCACTACATGGCTTTGATTTTACGTTTTGGTCAATTTTGGAGGAAGCAAGAGAGCTATAAGGTCGCGTAAAAAAACAAAATGTGCAGAATAACGTCCTAAATTTATATTTTTAGGAAAAACTATAAAAAAACATCTATTCTCGTAGGAAAAATCTCAAAAAATTTTTACTTTCGGTGAAAAAAAAAACGTGCTTCCGATTGGTGGATTTTTTGGGCTAACGAACTCGTCCGAGCGACGTAGACAACCAACGTGTGTACCAAATTTGAACCAAATCTGACGTAAAATGCGGCCTCTGAGCGCGAACACATATATACAAATATATATATATGATTTTTAATGACACCCTAAAAAGTGTTCTGAGGACCTTGATCGGTGCTCATTTGCTACTCCCAACCTTGGGTCTTACCATAAAGGCCACTGCAGTAGCTCATTTTTCCTATGGAATTCGCTAATAATCGGAAATAAAATTGCGTCAGGCTTTGCATGCATGATCAACACCCTTCAGATCCCAGACTATTATATTCTGTGCGGTGAAGATTAAATAGGAACCCTGACCGACTTGCTTTGTGTGTGTATAGGCCCTATGTTTATATTGTAAACCAACCCATTAAGCTGACCTGTGTTCCTATTCATTTCTTATTAATGAATTTCCGTAGAAAAAATGAGCTATTGCAGTGGCCCTTAAGGTAAGACCCAAGGAGTAGCAAATGAGCACCGATCATGGTCCCCAGAATACGTTTTGGGGTGTCATTAAAAATCATATATATAAGTATATATGTGGTCGCACTCTAGCGGCCGCATTTTAAGTCCGATGTGGTCCAAATTTGGTACACATGTTGGTTGTCTACGTCGCTCAGACGAGTTCGTTAGCCAAAAAAATCCAACAACCGGAAGCACGTTTTTTGATCGGAAGTAGCTATTTTTTAGAATTTTCCTACGAGAATAAATGTTTTTGAGAGTATTTTCTACAAATATAAATGTAGGATGTAATTCTGCACATTTTGTTTTTTTTACACGTCCTTATAGCTCGCTTGGTTCCTCCAAAGTTGTATAAAACGTAAAATACCATAGAAGTACCCGGTTCAAAGCCATGTGGTGGATTCTGCCGTGGGGTTGGCGTGCGAAGCACGCAATGCTTTGTGTATTGAAGACACTCCCAACATGCGGAATATCGTGCGTAAGCACGCAATGCATTGTGTATTGAAAATACTCCCAATATGCGGAATGGCGTGCGAAGCGTTTTGCAGCTATTCAGCACCGTCGTGAGTAGACCTATTTCCCAAATTGTTGGTTGAAACCCTAAAACATAGGCCTATAAACTTAATTTTGGAAATTGATCAACTGACGTCAGCGGTTCAGCTGCGTGGTCGAATTATTTATTTTCTCACAAAATAATTATATTTATGGATTTACCCGTTTAAAATTTCCCCCGAACTTCGGTGGAGTGTTCGGTCGTGCACTCCAGGAGTGACGGTTGACGCTACGGAACACTACGAGTTGGAATACAACTCGCACTTTGCGGATTATTTTCTGATTGTGTAGTTGTAGAATTAATATGACCGGATTTCGCGAGACGATGATTTGTAAAGACCAGTACATTTCGACGCTTGCGCACTGTAAAATGAATATTTTTAGTATTGTTTACGTGAAAGTACAATTAATTGTAATTACTAATTATTGGTGGAAGTGTTGTGTTTGCATTGGAGTTATACAACTTGTCTCGCACTACTTGTGTTTATAACGAGGCCATATCCTACCGTATTATACTGTAATTAGTTATACGTGTGATTACATTCCTTTACGCATAGACGTAGCACGGGACTTTCCCATGTGTGTGGGAAATATAGAAACAGTTAGACAGCGGTGAAGAATAGGAGCAATGTTGACCTTCTCATCTTTGTATGATCTACATCTTCAGTGGTTGTATAAAAATGGAAAACTTGCCGCTTCTTTAAAACTGAAGAGACTAGCTGGCCCGACCCGGCTTTGCACGGATAGACAAATCAAAGTTAAATGTATATTAACAAAAATTATATTATATCAATAAATATATTACACTATGTATTTCTTATGGGTATTTTTAGTAACTTTGACCCACCCAACCCCCAAATCTCCCCTAAAATTTCCAATTTTTTAAAACTCTTTCTTAGCGAGCGCCTAGGGCCTTAGAGGAAGCTACATAATAAATTTCATTCCAATCCGTTCGGTGTATCTTTTTAGTAACTTTGACCCCCAAACCCCCCTAAAATTTCGAATTTTTTAAAACGCTTTCTAAGCGAGTACCTAGGGCCCTAGAGGAAGCTACATACCAAATTTCATTCCAGTCCGTTCGATGGTTTTTTGTAGTAACTTTGACCCCCCCAAATCTCCTCTAAAATTTCAAATTGTTTGAAAAACTTTCTTAGCGAGCACCTATGGCGTTAGGGGAAGCTACATACCAAATTTCATTCCAATCCGTTCGATGGTTTTAGAGAAATAGTGATTTTGTAACTTTGACCCCCTAAAACCCCCCTAAAATTTCGAATTTTCAAAAACCCTTTCTTAGTGCGCGTCTAGAGCCTATAAAGAGTATTAGTGCTAAATTTCATGTTTGTAGGCCTCGTGGTTTTGGAGAAACTGTGATGAGTCAGTGAGTCAATGGTATTTAGCTTTTATAAGTATAGATTTGATCGCGCAGCTGGACTAGTGACGAGATTTGAGCGGATTTACAAAATGATGTTTATTTGTTTTAAGGTTTCAACCAAATATTTGTAAAATTGGTCTACTCATGAAGGTGCTGAATAGCTGCCGGTGTCCCTGGCTCGACCTTGCGGCCTAGGATTTTGGACCGCTTTGTTTCGCTCGGAGAAGACAAACTCGGCTTCCTAACATTATATTTTACGTTTTGGTCGATTTTGGGGGAACCAGACGAGCCATAAAGCCGTGTAAAAGAAAACAAAATGTGCAGAATAATGTACTATATCTATACATAATTAATTTGCTAGGGGTTATTTTGTGAGTAGAACTCCTCCTAGAGTTTTTAACCGATTTTGATGTGTTTGGTGTCATTTTACAGAGCTCACTCTGAAGTTGTGCTTCCCTTAAAATGAGCTCAATGTATGTTAAGGGCTTCGCCCCAGTGGCCCTCAAAGTTGCCATGTTAATCTTATGGAAGGTCAATCTTAAGGAAGAAGAAGAAAGATTTCTTTTGATTTTATCAGGGGCACAAAAAACAGATGTTCGTATGAAAAGCTTAAAACAGCTGATTTTGATCAACAACTGATTTGGATCAAAAACTGAATATAATTTTAGGTTAGGTAAATCAAGCAATAGCGAAGCATTGCCATGTCCACTAGTTTATTTATTAACGAAAACCCCCAGAAACGTTTCATTTTAGTATGAAAAACCTCAAACAAAATTTAATTCCAATTAAACAAAATGTACTTCCGGTTGTTGAATTTTTTGGCAGACGAACTCATCAGCGTCGCTTAGAAAATTAAACGTGGTTACTAAATTTCAACCAAATCGGAAATAATGACACGCCACAACGTGCTCTGGTGGCCATGATCAGTGCTCATTTACTACTCCCGACCGTAAGGGTCAGTGCAATCTAAAAATCTGACTTAGGGAGGCGTACGCTATAGACGATAGTTCTTTCCCTTCAAGCCCCTGTGCTGTGCTTCTCTTATCTAGTGCCTACTTAATATTCTTGTCTTACATATTATTTCCTAGTTTCAATTATCACCCAGGCAAATTAAACATTATATAATTTAACTAGCAGTGTAGGCCTACCCAACTGTAAACACTGTTTTACGTATTTTATAACTTAACTAAGGTTTAATATAAGCCTAACTGTGTCGTGTATTTATTTATACAGGGTGTCCCACGAAGAAACTCTCAGGACTTGTTCTTCAGGTGAAAATAATAAAAAAAAATTCATATAAACATAGGACCGAAAACTCTTCGCTTCCCAGATATCCGTCATTTTGTTTTTTGTGCAAAATAATTCATATCTAGAGAACGGTTTTACTGATTGAGTTCAAACTTGGCATGAAGCTTAACCTAACAATGATATATCTCAAGAAAAATAATCGATACTATCGAATTTTGCGTTTCAAAATGGCGGCGGTTTGAAAATTTCAAACCTAAATAACTCAAAAACTAAAAAACTTCAAAATTTTAATGAAAAATGTCAAGACGCTTTTTTTGTAGCCCTTTTGATTCCCTATCGGGTGGTGTAACTGTCAAAACAATCAGATGAAGGATAACAGTTAAGTTAAAGGTAATGACAGCAAATGTACATACAATATTGCTGTGTTTACTGTTTTGGTATAGTATGCAGGGTTGAACCATTGTATTTGGATAATCTAATAGAACTCCGATCCAATGTAATATTTCGTTCCACTGGAAATTCGACGATAGTGGCGCTAACTATTGGGGAAACGACGGAAGCTGTGTGAAACACCAATGCTACCAATCATTTCTCCCTAGCGCTACCTCGCGGCGAGATCATGCACTATTTTCCCGACAACCTAATTTTCGCCTCACTGCTGCCGTATGAATGCAAGATCTATTTATTATTCATGATCTATGGTTGAACAAACCAATTATTACACACATCTTAGCTATTATCCTTCATCCGATTGTTTTGACAGTTACACCGCCCGATAGGGAATCAAAAGGGCTACAAAAAAGGTATCTTGACATTTTTCATTAAAATGTACGGTTTTTGAGTTACTTAGGTTTGAAATTTTCAAACTGCCGCCATTTTGAAACGCAAGATTCGATAGTATCGATTATTTTTCTTGAGATATATCATTGTTAGGTTAAGCTTCATGCCAAGTTTGAACTCAATCAGTCAAACCGTTCTCTAGATTTTGCACAAAAAACAAAATGGCGGATATCTGGGAATTCGGTCCTATGTTTATATGAACTTTTGTTTGTATTTTCACCTGAAGAACAAGTCCTGAGAGTTTCTCCGTTTCTTCGAGGGACACCCTGTATAACAGTTTTAACACATTTAAAATAATAAAATTACACATTTAACATTTTGGCTGTTTATGAAAAGGTTTAATCTTCAAATTGGTAAATATGTCTTGAGCGTACGTTGAAAGCTTCTCTCAAACTAAGGGCGAGCTTCTAGTCAAAAATCCTCCCACATAAATAACATGGTACATTTTTTCATTTTTTAACAGGAATTTTAAATATTTTCGTAATAAAAAGTGGCCTAAAATTTTCTCTGAAAAGTCCTCTACATGTTAATGAAAGTTTCGTCAAAATCGGTTCAGCCATTCCGTAGTAATGGTCAGACAGACAAACAATTTATAAATGTGTGTTTAGGTTTTTGTAAAGTGTAAATTGTATGATTTCGGAAAAAGCGAATATTTTGAAATTACAGACAGACACTCCAATTTTGTTTATATGTATAGACACAGTGTCAAATAAACGGTACCAGGAACTGGCACATACTTTCTCACAAACATATTTAAATTATTAAACAGATTCACTGAGACTTGTAGGGTGGGGTAGGAGAGGTGATTTTTTATTAAAGTTGGAGATTAACTAATAAATATTATTATTATTATCTAGAGAGAAAACTGTTCCATCGATTTCGAACAAATTTGCACCAAACACGTCAATTAGGTCTTTATAGATGCACGAAAAATTGCTTTGAAAAATTTTGAAAAACAACCCCCTTTATGGCCATAAAACCCCCAAAAATCAGTTATTATTATTATTAATATTAGCTAAACGAGAATTTTTAGAAAGATGCGGTTTTTTGCATATGGTAGGACACATTAAAGGCTACAAATAAGCAAAATTTTATCAAAATCGTTAGAGCCGTTTTTTTATAAAAAAATAATAACTGATTTTTTGGAGGTTTTTTGGCCAAAAAGGGGGTTGTTTTTCAAAAAATTTCAAAACCATTTTTCGTGCATCTCAACAGGCCTACTTGAAATGTCTGGTGCAAATTTGTTTGAAATCGATCGAATAGTTTTCGCCATTTTGCTAAAAAAACCCCCAAAAATCAGTTATTATTATTATTTTTAGCTAAACGAGAATTTTTAGACAGATGCGGTTTTTTGCATATGGTAGGGTACATTAAAGGCTACAAATAAGCCAAATTTTATCAAAATCGTTAGAGCGTTTTTTTTTTATAAAAAAATAATAACTGATTTTTGGGGGTTTTTGCAAAAAAAGGGGGTTGTTTTTCAAAAATTTTCAAAACTGTTTTTCGTGCATCTATATAATCCTACTTGACATGTCTGGTGCAAATTTATTTAAAATCGATCGGATAGTTTTCGCCATTTCGCCAAGAAACCCCCAAAAATCAATTATTATTATTATTATTAGCTAAACGAGAATTTTTAGAAAGATGCGGTTTTTTGAATATGGTAGGGCACATTAAAGGCTACAAATAAGCTAAATTTTATTAAAATCGTTAGAGCCGTTTTTTTATAAAAAAATAATAACTGATTTTTTTTAGGTTTTTTGGCCAAAAAGGGGGTTGTTTTTCAAAAATTTTCAAAACCCTTTTTCGTGCATCTATACAGGCGTAATTGACACGTCTGGTGCAAATTTGGTTGAAATCGATCGAATAGTTTTCTCTCTAGCTTTGTATACATACAGACATACATACATACAGACATACATACAGTCATACAGACAGTCATTTTGTAAAAACCACTTTTTTGGACTCAGGGGGTCCCAAAACGGATATTTCCACAAAAATCTCAACATCGATTTTTTTTGCGATCACTATACTTACTCTATACTATAGTATAGTGAGAAAGTAAAAAAGTTCCGGAACGGCCAAATTTCTCGTCTTGTAAGAAAGACAGAACAAAATTAATGTTTCACCTCTCATTTTTAAGAATTTCTGTGAATAAAAATTAAACTAATATAAAATGTATTTATTATATGTTTATGTAGTAATACGTAAAATAAATAGCACAAATACACCCGTTAGACGCTATAGGCTTAAAGTCCCGAATTTTCCGACTTAATTTACAAATACTTAAATTTTGTACTAAAAATGTGTTTTCCCCAAATGTACTCTGTCCCATTTATTTATACACTACTCAGGGATAGTGTAGCTTTTTATTAATTCAACATTGTTTCAATCGGTCCAGTGGTTCCAGAGATTACCCTTTACCTACAAACAAATTTTCAGTCTTGACAATACTGTATTAGCATAGATATAGAGGATTGCAGCGGGTTTCCAAATTGGCAAGCAGTAGCGTCAGGGTCGTTATTTCATCGTTAAAACTGAGAAGTAGAGCCTGCAAAAAATATGTAAAGTAGATGTAAATTTGCGTATTAAAATTCAACATTGGTCGACCTTAACAGAGTGAAGAGAGGCGAGGCTCTTTCCCAAGACGTTGTGACAGACTTCGTGAGGCTTCTTGTGATGCTGTCAAAGATAATAATTCTAAAAAATTGTGAAAGAAGACGATAAGATCGATTTAAATCATTTACAAACGATATAAAAGGTATTTAAATCTTGTGATTCGTAAAGTAAGGTTTCGAGATATTCAACGTGAAACAATTTTGAATTCAGTGTTTGGAATAAAGTGATTATTCTACTTGAAAGATGAGATATTGCAGAGACCCTTGTGGTTCGGGAGTGGTCAGTGAGCAACGATCATGGTCTCCAGAACACGTTTTGGGGTGTCATTAAAAATGTTATACCGGGTGTCCCACGAAGAGGTCGCTATTTTTGAATTAATATATTAGATGCACCGAACACTCTACAAACCTGAAACTCAACAGTCCTAACATACACATATGTAAAAGAAATACACCTGAGTATCAGTTAATTCTGACACATTAGGACAAAATGGCGGGATATCAAAGAAATAGTACCTTTTCGTTAAAATAGTTTTATTTGCTTAAGTGTTACAACATAATTATTGAATTTTAACGATGTTACTAAGCACTAAACAACGTTAGGGAATTAAAGATATAAGTAACTCATAAATAAATTAAATCTATTTGATCCATAAACCTTATTCAAACTGATGTCCATCGATCGCAATGCACTGATGACAACGAAATAGAAAACAGTCATACGCTTTGCTGAACAACTCTCGAGGTATCAAAAACAGTTCCTCTTCTATCAACCTCATTAGTTCATCGTCTGTCGCAATGTTATGACAATAAACCTTCTCCTTCAAAAAGCCCCACAGAAAAAATTCACAAACAGTCAAGTCACCTTGGGGGCCAGTCCATGAAGCTGCTGCCACGACCTATCCAACGGTTAGGAAGATTTTGGTCCAAAACTGCTTTGGCCACATTAGCGTAATGCGGAGGAGCTCCATCCTGTTGGAAAAAAACGTCTTTCATCTCAGGCTGAGAAAGATGAGGAACTATGTGATTGCTTAAAACTGATGCATACCTTTCTCCAGTCATTGTTTGTCGGGATATGTCATACGCCAAAACACCATCCTTGGTAACAGCAGCCCAAACTGTTATACCTGTTGATTTTAATTTCTCTTCTTGTAAGATATGTGGATTTTTTGTGTTATAATAATGACAATTATGCCTGTTTACAGTTCCTGTTCGATAAAATGTCGCTTCATCTGAAAACACGATTCCTTCGTGCCATTTGCTATCTACGTCAGTCTTTTCAATTATTTTCGAACAAAATTCCAATCGTCCGTCAGGATCATCTTCAAGCTGTCCGTGAACTAAATGAGTTTTATAATGTTTGATTTTGTTGTTTTTGGCATACCTTTGGACAGATGACTTCGGTATCCCTGTAGCAGATTCCACCTTTCTTACTGAATTAGGCGTATTTGGAGATTCCATGAAAGCAGCACATACGATTACTTCATTTTCTATGTTGGAGGATCTAAGGTATTTTTTTTGTATTGACCACGTTTCTAGTAGGATAGTCTTTCACTTACGAATAGATTTCCTTGACGGTGGAACTACACCTGGGTACCTTTCCCTAAAACACCTTATTGCTTCATAATCATTTTCAAAGGCAATAGCCCAGGAACAACATTTCACTCTTTGCTCAGTTGAAAACGGCATGGTACATAAGACACTTTACAATGCAACTTAATAACAAATGCCAATGTTTATTACCAAATATGTCCATTGTTGTGGATACACGCAGTCAGCTGATAGATTTAAAATAGTATAAACAGCTGTAGCTGTTCCTATTCTAAATAAAAGTAGGTTTACCCTTAAAATGCGATTGTTGATTTTGTTGTTTTTTGTTTTTCCGCCATTTTGTTTGGATCAGTCAGAATTAACTGATACTCAGGGGTATTTCTTTTACATATGTGTTAGTCACGACTGTAGAATTTCAAGTCTGTAGCGCGCTCTATACGCCTGTCATATCAATTCAAAAATAGGGACCTCTTCGTGGGACACCCGGTATATAAATATGTGTTGGCACTCTAACATCCGATTTAGTATACACGTTGGTTTTCTAAGAAACGAACCGGACCACCCAAAATAAGTTTCCCCGGCGCCATTTTGAAACGGTTAGAGATAAAGTCAAACTTCAAATACAAAAAATGTTTCTTTTTGAAACACCTTTTCAATGATGTGTTTCACGACTAAAGTTACTATTTGGATTTTTGTGTTAATCTGTTTTTTTCCCAAAATTGAATGTATTTTTCAGTAAAAGACAACTTAAACACATTTTTGAAACTGGTATATTCTCATGAATCTAGGATAAAAATTTGGTTTGTGTAGGCTATGTTATGTGGTAACAATAAAACTAACTGTAAAACACTACTTTTTTGACGTTTCGGAACATCCTGTACATACGCGATAAGTTAAAAAAATTTCGAAAACGGTTGACCCTAAAGGCCATCCATGTAACTTCCCGCTAAGTTTAATTACAACAAACACTATTTTTGGAAATTTTGAACTGCCATAACTTTTGAATGAATCAACCGATTTTTATGCGATTTGCGGCAATAGATGCAGTTTTTCGAGTCCATTGAAAGAATCGACAACAAAAATTTTTCTGATGAAAAATTTCGGAGAAATTGAGAAAAAACACTTTTTCTTTTCTTTCGTTCACGATATCTCACGAACGAATTAACCGATTTTGACCGGACTGGTAGGGATCGACGTCGCTTTTCAAGGTTAAAAGCTGATTAGATTTTGGAATTGATCGGTAAAGCCGTTTAAAAGTTATTCAAAAAAAAAAACTGATTTGAAAAAATTGTATTTCTTAGTTTTTTCGAAATTTCTCAGAACCTACCGGTCCGAATTAGTTGAAATTTTCAGGAAATCTAAGTTTAATGGAACTCTTTAGAACGCCGTTTTGTAGGATCCAATCGGTTAAGCCGTTCAAAAGTTATAAGCGGGTCACATACTTACATACACACACACATACATACAGACAGGGTGACACCCTCTCGGGAGTGGTCAGGGAAGATTCCTAGGACCTCAAAACGTCGAGATCTGATGAATACTCGATTTTCGAAAAACGGGGTGAAACCAATAACTTCCCGATTTGAGAAAATTTTAAATTTTCTTAGCGGGAAGTTAAAAATTCCAAAAATGATCAGTGAACGGAAACCTATAAAATCAAATCAGGTATCTCTCGCCCTACTTTTACATGTGAAAATTTTCTAAAATTGACCCCCCCGAAAAACCACTTTTGGGGCATTTATGAGATTTGAAATTTTTTTACTGAATTCTCTAGGATAGAAATGGGGGGGGGAGGCTGCAGCTCATTCGGTTCAATCGCTATACATTGAGCACGGGTGATCTGACTCAACCTGCATAGGAGATTGATTATTCAGCGCATCTTGTTTTTTTTACACTAACATATAGCCCGTCTGGTACCTTATAAGTATTCGTTCAAATCCACTTTATCTTGGGGGAGGGATTTTATCTTGGAGCAGCTACGTCTTACGGGAGAATAGACATGCTACTACCATTACAGCGGTCATCACGTTTATTGTCACGCGGGTTGCGTCAACTGACCGAGCGTTGCGTGGGAGTTGATGTTTTTTAGTTGGCTATTATCGCTGAGACTTTCGTATGGATAACATGGCTTGTGGGCGCTCTGTACTGCACGGTGTACGTGGAATCAAGCGTAGACATATAAGTTAATTAGTAAAAAAAAAAAAAAAATGGCGGATAGCTGGTAAAAGAAGCGTTTGTGGACATACAGGGTGATTCACGAAGTTATTCCCACACTTATACAGCTCATTCTACTAGTAAAAATAATGAAAAAAGTTCATATAAACATTGGTCCGCAAACGCTTCGTTTCCAGATATCCGCCATTTTGTTTTTTGTACAAAATAATTCATATCTAGAGAACGGTTTGACTGATTGAGTTCAAACTTGGCATGAAGTTTAACCTGACAATGATATACCTCAAGAAAAATAAACGATTAAATCCAACCATGCGTTTCAAAATGGCGGCTGTTTGAAACGTTCAAACCTAAATTACTCCAAAACCGTACATTTTAACGAAAAATGTCAAGACACCTTTTTTGTAGCCCTTTTGATTCCCTATCGGATGGTGTAACTGTCAAAACAATCGGATCAAGGATAACAGTTAAGTTATGTGTACTAATTGGTTTGTTCAACCCGGCATCCTATACAAACACAGTAAATACTACAATATTGTATGGACATTTTGTTGTCATTACCTTTTAACTTAGCTATTATCCTTCATCCGATTGTTTTGACAGTTACACCATCCGATAGAAAATCAAAAGGGCTACAAAAAAGGTGTCTTGACATTTTTCGTTAAAATGTACGGTTTTGGAGTAATTTAGGTTTGAAATTTTCAAACAGCCGCCATTTTGAAACTCATGATTGGAGTTAATCGTTTATTTTTCTTGAGGTATATCATTGTCAGGTTAAACTTCATGCAAAGTTTTAACTCAATCAGTCAAACCGTTCTCTAGATATGAATTATTTTGTACAAAAACAAAATGGCGGATATCTGGAAAATAAAGCGTTTTCGGACCTATATTTATATGAACTTTTTTAATTATTTGTACTAGTAGAATGAGCTGTATAAGTGTGGTGATAACTTCGTGAATCACCCTGTATGTTTATAGATAGTTTATTCTTTATTTTGTTCCGTACAACCACTCCCCGAATGATCTGCACACATTTGCCTGTATATATTTACGTTTGCTGAAAACTAATAATATTGTTTTGTTGTTTGTTTTAGGTGAGAGAATCTAAATAGCATCGTTTACTTGGATTAGTAGTTTATAAACGAGACTAGGTAAGTGTGACCTTAACAGTTAGTAATAGAAACGGCTAGATCGGGTCCAACTTAGAGTCCGAAACACGAGATTATGTCAAAGATCTCGTGGCTTGACGCTACTAGCCAACCTAGAAAAGTCGTTTCGTACACTCACTCTACCACGGGATTAGTAGTAACATTCAAGTACCAGCTATGCTCGTATTAAGACGTGCCAAGATACGGCTTGACGCACGCAATATTTATATTACATCAACCCATTCGCGATGCTCATAAGCCTCGCACAACTTTGCTCTTCTTTATGGAAAGTCGTCAAAATTATAATGATTTTAAAACCGAACAAAAAACTATCTATTCCTGAAAATTACAGACCCATCTCTCTTCTGCCTGCCTTTTCAAAGATTTTCGAACGAATCCTGCTCTCAAAATTAAAAACCCATATCATTCCTGAAATCCGAAACGAACAATTCGGACTCCGCAGTTAACATTCTACAACTCTACAAGTTTTTAAAATTAATTGACAAAATATCTTCTGGCTTCAATTCCAAATCTATAACAGCTGTAGTCCTATTTGACATTTCAAAAGCTTTTGACAGAGTTTGGCGTAATGGTTTACTTTATAAACTACTTCAAACTAATCTCCCACTAACATATATTCACTTAATTAAATCATATCTCAGAAATAGATTATTTTTCATCTCTACTGAGGGGGCTTCTTCCATCCTCAATCCAATTCTTTCCGGAGTTCCTCAAGGGTCAGTTCTTGGCCCATTACTATATCATCTTTTTACAAACGACATTCCTCTCCAGCCTCACATTCATCTTAGCCTTTATGCTGATGACTCACTTTTTGACGTCCAACATAAAAATGCAAATTATGCCAAAATTTATTTACAAAGACAAATCAACGCATTACTTCCCTGGTTTCATAGTCGGCGAATTAGATTAAACACAGACAAAAATGAAGCTATTTTATTTTCAACTAAACTTAAAAAGCCAGCCCCGCTTGAAGTCTACAACAAGCAAATTAAATGGAGCAATCAAGTTAAATACCTAGGGGTAACATTGGACAGCAAAATTAATTTTAACAAACATACACTCACCAGAATTTCATCGTCAAAACGCACCAGAGCAGCTCTTTATCCTGTCATTTCTTCATCTAGCACTCTATCCGTTTCAACCAAACTCATGATTTACAAACTTTATATTCGCCCCATAATTTCATACGCTGTTCCTGCATGGTTCAGTCTTACATCTAAAACTAATCAAAATAAAATTGAAAGCCTCCAGAACTCCATCCTCCGTCAAATATCGCAATCTCCATGGTATGTTTCAAATGAAACCATACGCAATTCTTTCAAAATTTCTACACTTAAACAATTTACTATCAATCTTACATTTACAACTTTTCAACGATCTTCTAAATCAACATATCAACACCTACAATTAATCTCAAGAGAAGAAGCAGCACCCCCTCCTACCAAACGTCTACGACCAACTTCTTTAATCCAGCATCTGCTAAAGTAATACACTAAATCAAAACACAAATATAAACCCAACTCACAATGAAGAACACTCTACACACACACACACCCATACTTAAACAGTGAAGAACACTAATATAATCATGTATATGTATCACACTAACCGCCAAAGGGCTTGCTCTGAGGCAGAATTCTTATATGTTACAGATAACAGCCATTCAATGCAATGCAATGCAATCGGACTTTCATTCTGTACTGATCTACAGAGTCGCCAATAAAGCTCCACTCATTCACGGTTGAACGGACTTCCTCGTTCGTAATCTGAAGGCTGATGCTTTCCTTCTTATCTTCTACCACGTCATCTATATATAAAAAGCTGAAATACCTCTGACTCACTCACTCACCACAGTATCTCGAAAACCATACATCCTAGGAATGTGAAATTTGGTACACATATTGCTCGTAGACCCTAGAGGCGCACTTAGAAAGGATTTTGAAATATTTCGCGTTTAAGGGTTGAAACAACTCCTAAAACCATAATTATTCTTTGTTTTATATCTCAAAAACCATATGGCCTACGTGGAATGTGGTACACATATTGTTCATAAGCCTTAGATTTGAACTAAGAAAGAATTTTGAAGGGTTGAAACAACCCCTAAAACCATATATATTGTTGTTTTATATCTCAAAAACCATATGGCCTAGGAACGTGAAATTTGGTACACATATTGCCTCACAGGCACTAGAGGCGCACTAAGAAAGGATTTTAAAATATATGGCCTTGAAGGGTTGAAACAATCCATAAAACATATTATTTATTTACTTTCCTTAAAGCTAGAAAGCTAAAATTTTGTACATTTGTTTCTTAAAATCACTTATAAAAAGTAAACCAGTTTTACTTTTTGACACGTTGTGCTAAGAGGTGGAAATGTAGTAACAACCCCTAAAAAAATAATTAATATTATGTTTTATTCTTTCCTCAAATTTAGAGAGCTGAAATTTTGTACATAATTTCTTACAAGATGCAAATAAAATGAACCAGTTTTACACTTTGTAACGTTCTGCTAAGGGATTGAAAAGTAGTAACAACCCCTAAAACTATAAATAATACTTGAATAACGTTCAGGAACGTGAAATTCGTTACACATATGCTCATAGGCACTAGAGACGCACTAAGAAATAATTTTAAAATATTTGTCCTTTAAAAACCTAGAAACGGCAGCTTTAACGAAAATGGATTTTTTGGCGTGTGCAAGCATTTATTCAAAAATTCGCCGAAAATAGTACATTAACCCCAATCCAAAAGTGTTCCATAGCTTTTTTGTAGAGAAAGGTTCAAAGAATTTGTATATGCCAGTAAAAAAATTATAGATGTTAAATTTTCAAAGTTATTAGCTCAAAAAACAAAAAATGTTCAGTTACGAAAAATAAAAATTCAACTTTAAGTCTACATAAAAAGTAGTAAACATTTTTTTAAATTTTTCCATAAATGTAAAAAAGTTTCGTAATTTAGTTCTAAATAGAACTGTATAAAAACATTTAACATTTTCAAATTTCTTATTTTGAAAACACGAGATTTTATGTTCTTACTACAAGTCTGCTATCAAAAGTATGCCAAGTTATAAACGTAATTTACTAATATATACTGCGCCCAAAAATAAAATATTATTATAACAAAGTGTAGAGAATAAATCAAAGAACTGAACTGTATACTTGTAAATTATCTTTTCATAAAAGTGTTTGACTTAGAATTATTTGAATAACAAAAGTTAGAAAAATATAGAAAACTTCTCGTCTGTACAAGCTGCGCGTGCATACTCCTATGTCTGGCTATGTTGTAAAAGTCCGTTAGGCTTCAGATTTGAACGTTAGATGAGACCGTATTAGCAGTCACTTTCC
>JAGFPH010004749.1:0-10626 GCA_018207615.1 Philaenus spumarius
AAATAAAGATTACTTTGAAACTTGTGTTAAGTTATCCCTCCTTAGTATAACACCTCAACTCATTTCAAAAATTCATTTACTAGTGGCAAAAGAACCCAAGTCCGGTATTTTTTCCCAAAAATTGTTTCACTTAGTAAAATAAAGATAGGCCTATTTTAAATTAAGGCACTAACGATTTTATCGGCACGGGCTTGACTACTTTGTACTATTAAATTGATAAAAAATTAAGGCACTAACGACTTTATCAGCACGGCCTTCACTCCTTTATACTATTTACACAAAATTAATTCACTAACGATTTTATAGGGACGGCCTTGACTGCTTTAGGCCTACACTATATAAAAAAAATTAGGACACACAATAATTTCTATCGCAAGAGAAATAAATTCTCTTCCTAGATCCGGGAACTAGGAATAAAATCAGTGTAAATTGTCTGCGACAAAATAAACGCAGAAAATTGAAAAGTTGTTTTATAACAACTATGGCATATTTACATACTCACGTAGTAATGATGTCATATTAGAGGTAATAACGCCGATAGAAATATTTCCCAGCCTTTATGTAATTGGCGATAATCAACACTTAACAATGCATAACAGAAAACCATCTTGCAGCCTTTTATTACGTGTCCAGTTAAATGAGTTATGAAGGCATACATTAGCCGATGTTATAATGGATGGATATGCCAAAGGTGACAAAACATAAATATGTCTGGCGAATGTTTATGTTTAATGCACTGAGATAATATACACAGGTGTTGGTGACTCACGAAGCCAACTAGACGTGATAATGGAAACCAGAGATTGACCATTTCCAGAAAGTTTAAATGATATTTTAGTATATCCTACCACTCAAAGCAGATTATTCCCGGTGCACCGAAATTGCGATTCATAAGTTGGTGTCCAAAAGGGTTCCCTAATACCCTACCGAAATTGTGCCTCGGGCCCTGCAGGTACATTAGGCGGTGCCCTCCTAGTTGCGGTAAGGGCCGGTTGAAGTAAATCGAAAAATTCTTCGCTCCACTTGCAGTCGTGTTTTTCATTTTAACTTTGAATTAGGTTAGGTAAGTAAAAACATCTAAAAACGGTCATCATTTTCTAAATATAAAGTAAATTGTTTGGGTTTTTGTACATGGACAAAAGATGTCATACCAAATATTTATCCAAAATTTGCGTTCAATATATTCCTACATCCAAAAATATTAAGGGTCTGCTGCAGTGGCGGCCATCTTGCATTTTTATCCCCTAAGATCAATGTTAAATTTAAAATCAATTAATTCGTTTATTTTCAATCATAAAATCGTTTTAACCACAGTTACAATACGCGTCCGTTTTGCGTTTAAATTTTTTTTAAATCCTTTTAATTGTCACGTAATTGACATTTTTAAAGTACCAAGTTTGAACTTTTTTCTTTACACAATAAAAAATCTATAATTAAAAGTGAAACTCAAGCCGGATCCGCAATTTTATAAAGAATATGCAGATTTTTTTTCAGCACTCAATTACAAAAGATGTGTTTATAAAATGGTTTGAAATGAGGCAATGTCAAAGCGCTCAGCTGCAAGAAATTGCACTGTTCAGATACGGCTATAGAGAGAAGCGGCTGGCGTCGCCGGTTGCTTTCTCGTTTACTGGAGCAGACCTTAAGTATTTCATAAAAAAATGGTAGATAACTGTCAAAGAACCTATGTTTATATGCACTTTTTTCTTTACTTTCACGTCCTGAAAGTTTATCCGATTCTTCTTCAACCTTGTATATAGTTTCATCCGAATGCTATTTAGTCTTAGAGACAAAAATAAATTGTAGTAGTTCTATCTATATATAAAAAATCAAAATACAACTGACTGACTCACTCATCACGAAATCTAAAAAACCACGGAACGGATTGGAATGAAATTTGGTATGTAGCTTCCTCTAGGGCCGTAGGTGCTCGCTAATAAAGGTTTTAAAAAAATTCAAAATTTTAGGGGATTTTGGGGTGTCAAAGTTACTAAAAATCCTTATAAGAAATATATAGTATAATATATTTATTGATATATTTTTTTTTGTAAACATATATTTAACTTTGATTTGTCTATCCGTTCAAAGCCGATAAACGGATAGAACGGTAAAATATAATTTTATTATCTCATACAAAACTTGATGTAGTCATTGTACTTTTTTAATGGAATTTTTATTAAAAATCATTTTGTATTTATTTTTATTTACAAAGCTTTTAATTACTAAAAAAGTTACTTACATACTTAAGAAGGTTTTATGTATACCACACTGGCTGATTTAGACAATTGAACTGAAGTACTGTATTGTATATCAAGGGTGGGAGCTTATACTTTAAGACCCATTGTTCGGAATCCAAAGCATCCTTTACGATGTACATTACATTGAGTAATTCCAAAACGTAAAATACTTGTCCAGAACCTAGCCTGCTATTTGTCAGATATTGCGCTAATTCACAAAGTTTCACCCGTAAAACGCATGTTTTTAAAATTATGTTTAGCAAAATGATTACTATTTCATGAGACCATATTGTATATATCATGTATCCATACTTTGTTTTTCAAACTTGCCAGCTCGTGTTGTCTTGTTTATAATGGCATAAACGGTGAACTTTATTGATTTAAAAGAGGCTTATGTCTAGAGGTTAGGCCTAAATACATTTAGCTTTGTTTGTTGTACAAATATCTCTTGGAAGTATAATATTATTGTCACACAATTTCTAAATAATTTATATTTTTTTAGAGAAATTTTAATTTTGTACACAAAACTTCTGGAAGATGATCGTGGCGTGTCATATGTGAGGATTCAATTAATGTTCATAAATTAAACAATTGAAACACACAGAAACACAAACGTTCAACAGTTATTTCACATCGCTACCAAAAATAGTTTTTACATTTGATAAAATTTTTGAATATACGATGCAAGCACGATGTTATATCTTATATAAGAAATAATAAAACAAATAAGTTTTCAATAGCATCTCAGATTACATAGTATGTATATTTATCATAAAGCTGCATTTACTGTCTATAGACAGCCAGTACGTTTAATTTTTTTTTCTGCTTTTTTAAGAAAAAGAAACAAAAAGTCAGCTTATGCACGCTTACGAAAATGATCGGAGCTCCTGAAAGATCGACAGCTCAGGGTATCGGTCAATGGCACAGAATCTATCAGCGCAAAATTGGAAAATGGAACACTTCATGGCTCTGCAATAAGCCCAATCAGTGACATAGAAGTCGTCACTGGGAGTGGAGTACATGTTCTACACACATGACATCATTATCTTTATATCTCATAGGGACACCCAACAAGCAAGCTAATGCAGGTGGCGTTAAACTATGTAGCAGCATGGCCCAAGAAGTGATCGGTAAATATATCTGCAACAAAAACTGAACGCACTTTATTTACCTGAAGAAATGCTCACGCAGCATTCACCCCAACAACATGGAATTGCAAATAAAAGCAACCCAAAACTGCTGGAAGTGCATCTTGACGAAAAGTTCCTACGGAAGAACCAAATTGAGCGAGTAGGAGCATTGACGTTCAAGTACATTAAAAGCCGTTGCTGGCAGTAGATGGGAAGTGTGCACTTCAACTTTAAGAATGTTTTATATTGCATACATAAGATCTAAGGTGCAATATTGCTGTGAAATTTGGTGATCTGCAGCAAAAACACTTGAGAAAATTCCAGGTTTTGGTATTTGCGGCGCTGATGATCTGCTAGGGCTACACAATGACTTTTCCAATTAATTGCATCCATGGACTTGCAGCTGGTTGTGGAGCCGCTGGACTTGTACATTAAGAGACAAACGTTGAACAAACATCTGAGGAACCTGATGGCGCGTCACCCCTCTCAAGCTCTCTTGTGAGATCAAACGTGAAGATATCGTTTTAAAACAGAATAAAGATAAAGATACCTTGTTTAGTACACCACCGGAGCCTGATCCAGCGTGCTATATTCAGCCTACATGGGAATTCATATAAATCGAACTCGTGCCCAACTTACCATCAAAAATAGCTAAGTCATCTACAATCATCCCTGATACTGGAAACCACGGAGATGCTCAACACTATATACTGCAACTTAATTAAACTCTTTACAGACGGCTCAGTGAACTTAAATAAGCTGAAATCAGAAGCAGGATTCTACAATCAAATGACGAGAGAATGTTTCTATGTCCCATGTAATTCTGCATCACATGGACGCAGAGCTGATGGCGATCAATTCAGCACTAACAAAATGCCTGGAGTTTGCTGATCGGAAGATTTGTAGTCAAAGTCAGCTATAGACGCTCTGAAAAATAAGGAAACAAATGACTACACATTTCGTATTGCAGAGCTGAGTCCTGCTAAAGGCTATAATGGAGAAGGAATCGCGTTGTGTTCTGTAATTTATCTTTTCTTTTCTAATTAACTTAACTTAACTGAACATGTAACTGAAGGGGTAATAGATAAAGTTTAGAAATGTCGCTGCGTACAGATCTGCGTAACGAACTACTTGAAGAGAGAAGAACGTCTGCCGTGAACCAGAACGGAACAGACTCCCCAACATTCCGTGCGACATATCCATTTTATGAGTCACATCTCTTATTTGCGCCTGTTCATTACATCCTCCTCGTCCGGAATAGAGAACGTCCTTGACCTTGAGATCATCGGCGACTCCATTACAAACCTCTGCTCATATGCGTCTGTCGACTCATATGGCATCAGCATGGCAGGTGTTCTGAACATGTAACTGAAAGGATAATAGATAAAGTTTAGAAATGTTGCTGCGTACAGATCTGCGTAACGAACTGCTTGAGAAGAGAAGAACGTCTGTCGTAAACCAGAACGGAACAGACTCCCCAACATTCCGTACGACATATCCATTTTATGAGTAACATCTCTTATTGCAGATCGCTGGTTAGAAATATCCGGTTTTTCTTTTGTGCTGCTGTCTAGGTTTTTATACACCTCACCGAGCAGGATATCCAAGTTCTGCAACTCCGCAAACAGTTGACATTTGTCGGTCCACACGTGCAACTCTTGCACTAATTCCGGGACAATCAGGAACGTTCTCCAACCACGGATTTTTTTCGACTTGATGACATCACCGAATTGTGATCTCCTACGTACAAGTTATTTTTCCTTTAGCACCAATTAGTTCAGTAAACATATCACAAGAACCTCCGGAGTACACATGTTCCATGCGCCAAGGTCCCGTGTGTTCCAACTCTGAGTGCTCCTGTAAGTAGATGTGTCCAGTTGTCGTTAAATCGTGCCTTCTCCAAAGAATAAAGGTTTTCTTGCGTCAACAACAATCGTGTCGAAATACGTCTTCCAGTCTCGAACAAGTAGGTCATAATTTTATCTGTAAAATTATAATTGCTGTTTGTAAAAAGAAATATTTTGGCACTGCTTTCGCGTAAACGATTTAGAAACATTTGGTAAGCGCTCATCCTTCTTTACATATTCGTCTAAATTTTTTATCGTCTGAGATTTGAGATCACCCTGAATGTGAATCCAGTCCACGGCATTTCTAACGTCTTGGAAAATAGATCTGAAAGACATAAACAAGTCCCCGCTTCGTACTCCTGTTTTATCTCTGGTATATTGGGCTGAATTCATGAAGAAATCTATGAGGCAAGCGAGTAGGTACGTCTCTGGTAAGTCGAAAAGTGTATTTCATACATATACTTCATATATAGATATATTTCATATATATTCATCAATATTAAATGAAGGGTCGTACTCAAATTCTAATATTTCTTAAGGATAGCCGAGTGAAACAAGCCGTTCCTTCACTACATTAAATCCTAATCTTTCATACTGTGGTGATTTGTATTCAGCCAATGTATAGTCCATATCGAATCCATAGAACTTGATGTTTTCTAATTGCAAACTTTGGTTGACCAATATCCTAATGACACAAGATTTACAAAAAATATGGCCAAAAGAACACGTAGAAATGTCGTCTGAAATAATGTTTTTGTCATTAAAACAGCATATGCATTGAAAAAACTCTCCAGATACTTTTTCCTTTATTATCAATTATCATATAGTAATAATAAAGAAAACCTTTTGGAAAAGTTCAGTTATAGTCTGGCAAGTTTTAGATTAATGTAACGCTGAAATATTAATAGTAATATCTCACCACACTTTATATAATCTTCGACAACTTCGTGAGATCTTGTTTTCTTCTATCGAGGTTTTCTCCTTACAGGTTAATCAAGATTTTCTATTTCGGTTTTGTCCCTTTTAGTCTATAACATTAACGGTCTGGCTTCTCTCAGTAAAATTTTTTACCCTTTATTTTTGCTTTTTTACAAGTACTGAGTAGTGTTAAAACCCTCTGAGGATGATGACCATGTCATCGAAATGTACATAAGGGTAACGTATTAAACATAACTTACAATTTAGTTGTTTAGTTATTGTTTTTATTAATTGTTTTGTGATTCGGGGTTTTTATTTAAATCAGAATGCCACGTTACTATAGTCGAATTTTCTTATCCGGGAATAACTACTATTAAATGCTGAGAGTTTCCTATGAATTTTGATCCTTGTTCCGGGAACTGTACCAAAAATACCTTTGCACAGAATTATAGTAAATTTAATGACGTTTTGAATGATATAACTCTCAAATTGTACTCTGGACTCTACTCTGTATTGTTTGTATACGCCTCAAATTCCTACCTCAAAACGATTAAACGGTATAACTCCGCCATTTTGAATCGGATCGAAAAACAAAATAAAGCATATCTGAAGAATACTACTAGGGACCCTTCAACCAAAAATTCAGCAATTTTGAAGCATATTTACTACCACTCATCAATCCGGGAATAAAACATACATATAAATAAATTAATGAATTTTGTGTATAGCCTTCAAATGGTCTGAAACGTATAGAAACGAAGTCCTACCCTCCTCCGACCAACCGTTTTCAAGTTGGGTCGAGGGTAATAGACTATATTTACTTCAACAATTTGGCTAGTAAATCAAAAATAAATAATAAGGCTATTAAAATTAGTAAACAAGAAAACCCCCGAGGAACTCTAACAGTAAATCATAACAGTAATAAAATAAAAAAGAACAAACAACATCACAAATGTTGTCTAGTTGTTAACTGGTCTTTAAACAAATTATTATTAGCGTTGATAATTAAACATGATTCGGTTGAAAAAATAAAAGGGGATATTGCAATAACCTTTTACACGAATTTCAGCTCGAAGAGTTAAAAACTTAAGAAGGTCTTAAATCTATTTTTTACGTCTGCTTAGTTTAAATAAATACCATACTTGTCTTGAAGGCTAGTTTTGTTTAGCTTCAGAAAATGTTTTAAAATTTGTATTTCATTTTCTGCTTAATTTCTTTAAACATATACTTGTTTTGAAGTTTTGTCTCTTTGATCTTAAGAATGTTTTTAAAATCTTCATTTCATATTCTGTTTAGCTTCAATAAATGTTTACTTGTCTAGAATTCTAATCTTCTTTACCTTAAGAATGATTTTAAATCTTTATTTCATTTTGTGCAAATATGTACTTGTCATGAAGGATATGATATTCTAAAAAAGTTTTTTTTTTAAATCCCAGTTATTTCAAGGGTTAATACTCTCTTTAACTTTTCTTGCGTATAACTGTGATCTAAATGAATATTTCTAAAGGGTCGCTAAAAGGGTTCTTCGTTTTCTTAATTAAAAACATTTGCATTTCTCGTGTAACTGTATACAGTCTTCTCTGGGCATAAATTCCGAGTGCTGGTCTTCCCAACAAAGAAGCTGCCATGAAAACACTCGTTAGAGTTACAATGTATAAATGCTGTCGCTAGGTTCCCTAAAGTATTCACATTCTTTGAGCCACTCCGCGATAAACTACAGGTTTTGTTGCCTTGTTAGTGTTCGGAAAATACTTCGTTCCGAATCTTGTTGCGTTAAAATGTGAAATTATAGCTTGCAATATCAACCGTATTGAAAAACGTTCAGTAAATAGATGTGAGCTTTTGTAAATAATACTGAGCAACTTATGGACCTGCTCGCACAACAATGTATTGAACTTGTTCCGAACTAAGATATCAACTCATAAACTGAACTGTTTTCTAACGTAATGACTCAAATAGTTCTTCTCTTATATTTTACTGTCAACCTAACTGGGAAGTTAGGTTATTTGAAAACTGTGCACCAACTGCTTACACATATATAATTATAGGGAACTCTCTGCGTGCTTTATACGCCAACCACCGTGAACGAAATAATAAAAACTATTATTCACAAATTTCAAGTAGATTTTCCGCATGAACACTGTAAAATATAGATCACGTACCGAGAAAATCTCACTGGCCTGGATCATAGGCGTAACCGGGGGGGGGTTACAACCCCTCCCCATTAAAAAAATATTTCGGACTTTGTTTGTATTAAAATACCTAACTTGTTTTCAACACCTATGCAAATGTGGGTGTGATAAAAAATTATCAATATATTGCTGACATTATCTTTGATTGAATTGGGCACTGACACTTTATTTTATATAGATGCAGTGTAGTGTATCAAAGTATAGTGTTCTAAAGGCAGCACACGGCGTTTTCCGCCACAGATTATTTGCGTCGCTGTCATATTAACAGTGGTGCGAAGGAGAGTATTAGAGCATACACATTTGTCGGAAAATAAACGATCTGTTTATTTGATGCTAACGGTATCTGTGCAGCCGCTCGCTGCCACTACAATCGATGGATTTTCCATCGTCTCCGTCGAAGCAGTGGCGAATGTGACCAAATGCACGCCAATTTTCCTCATTTTAGTATTTTTTTCGTAGAATTCTATACTTCAGAAGTAATTTCTTTCTTAAATAATTGAAAAATGTTTTTTCTAGTTCCTCAAATCAAGAAACACAGTGTAGAATGCTCCAAAATCTTTTCTTCTTTTATTTATTGATTGGATGAACCCAAATATGTATATTTTTTTGCTTCCTTTTCAATCGGCGACGGATAACAATAATGCGAGAGTTGCTCTCTCGCTTGGTATGAGTTGTTCATATCAATAAAACATTAAAAGAAATAATATATTACATATCACACTTCGTGATTGATGAACTAAACACTTCAGTTTAATGAATCGCAATGAGAATTTTAGACGGCGCGGCGTCGGAAATTTTACCGCGTGCACACTTTAAATTTTATGTCAATCCGCAGCCAAAAAAAAAAAAAAATACGCTGATTGTGTTCCGGTCCTATGGGGTTAGAGGCAGCGCACGGAAATATTTGACGTGGGATGAGTCATGGTAATAATATTCTAAATTATTCTAAAATGGGCCTAAATCACAATTATTATTAGAAGTCGAAAAGTATACATATACCTATATCATTTTAAAGTACTTTTGGGAAGCCTAAAACGTGTTATTTTGCATCTTAATTTTTTTTTAATTGTCCATTCACCCCCCCTCCTCCGGTTGTTGTTACCCCCTCCATACGGTCGTCCTGGTTACCCCTATGGCCTGGATAGTAAGACTTTAGCCTGTTAAAACAGCATATATTGTAGGCCTATTTCTAAACGATAACCTAAACTAGAAATCAGATTTCGAAGAATGTAATCAGCAATATTACTAAATTATATAGGAAACTAAAATAAGAAATTTTGTCAACAAATTGTTTACTATCCATTCCTTTCTTCCAAATGTTTTAATGTAGAAAACAGCTTGTTCGGTAAATATGAAAAACATTATTGTTTGCTGTCAGCTGAGTATTTTATGAATCGAACATGTGTTCTTGTGGCTAACTAGTCCAATGTTAGTTCTGTGAAAAACAATGAATTATATAAAAAAATACTAATGGCTCATCTATTGATAAAGTGATTTATATGAAAGAAATAATAAAAACATATAAAACAAATACAAAAATATTTCAATAAATTTTAATATTATTATTATTCGCTAATATTTAAATGTTCGATTATTATGCAAACGTATATTTCAAGATAGGGTCCAAATTGTTAAAACAGTTATCATGCAAATGATTTCATATTGATAAACAGGATGTTAAGAAAAAGGGTTCCAAAAATTCAGGGCGTGATTCCCCTCATCAAAATAAGATGAAAATCTATATAATGAAAATGAATTGTTGTTCCTTTGTAAGCGCATCACTTGAGAACGGCTGGACCAATTTGGCTATTTTTTGTTTTAAAATGTTCGTAATAGTCCGAACTAGGTTTTTTATATAAAGTTACCCGAAAAAGTTTCAAATTTGGAAAAAACTAAACAGCTTTTTTTGTATGGACTCAAGACCATAGCACACAAAAACAGCTGTTCGTGTAAACAGCTTAGAATACATGTTTGTTTGCATTCATTACCTTAGCAACTTTACTTAGTAAATTTATAATCAGTTTAGTATTCTTCAAAACCAATAGCTTTTTAGGTTAGATTGACAAACTAAAAGCAAACACAAACAAAAATCAACAAAACATGCTTAGGCTTTTTATATTATAATTAAATTAAAACATCGGTTGTTACATCTATCTATATATATATATATAAAAGCGAAATACCACTCACTCACTCACTGACACCCCACGATTTCTCCAAAATTACCGAACAGATTGGAATGAAATTTGGTGTGCAGCTTCCTCTAGGGCCATAGGTGCTCGCTAAGAAAGGGTCTCAAAAA
>JAGFPH010004749.1:42332-55757 GCA_018207615.1 Philaenus spumarius
TGGTGCAAATTTGTTTGAAATCGATCGAATAGTTTTAGCTCTAGCTTTGTATACATACAGACATAGAGACAGACGTTTTGTAAAAACCACTTTTTTGGTTTCAGGGGGTCCCAAAACGGATATTTCGACAAAAATCTCAACATCGATTTTTTTTGCGGTCACTATACTTTCTCTACACTATAGTATAGTGAGAAAGTAAAATTAGCCCTTTGTGTTTGATATACTTGTAAATATTATCATACTAATGCTCATACCAAATTTTAACTAAGTAAAAGAAAAAAAAACGGCGGATTACGACCAAAACGTTACTGATCGTTTTTCATTTATTTCAAATGCCTGATAAGATTTTTGGTGACACTGTGTACTCTTATTTCTTGAATGCACACGAGTCCTTCTCGACCCTCTAGAAAACAATCGATAAAAAATGTTAGAGTTTTACAAAATTAGCCGACGAGTTTTCTTTCCCCTTAACCGATACACAGAGGATGGATATTAGCGCAGCTATGATTTCCCCTGACAAGTGTAGATGTGGAGCACGTGGCGTCGAGTATCGATCTGGCCTCTTTGAGGGAGATAACAATTACATCAGGTAGCAGCTACCTGGCATTCACTGCTCCCTTTACTGTGGCAATATCTGGAAAAATAAAGAAATTCATTTACTTTCAATACATTTCTTTTAACCATAGATTACTAACCGTTAGTAAATTTGATTGTTATTACAAAAAATAATGTAACAGTGCGATGCATACATGTTTTATTTACCCTCTTCTGATGTTTTTGTGCAACAGAAATAATATTTACATCTTTACAAATTTGTATGTTAAATTATAGGGAAATAATGTTCATAAAAAAGCTGAAATTCAGGTTATTGCAACAACAACAAAATTCATGGAAAAACATTTACTAAACAATCAAAACCATAATAAGTACAATGTTAAACGCATACACAATTTTATTTTATAGTTTTTTTTGTTTTGTTTATAAGGGTTTGAGGAAATTTGTTCATTAAGGGTCTGCTCCAGTAAACGAGAAAGCAACCGGAAACGCAACCGCTTCTCACTGTATCCCTATCTATACCCCTCGCGCGATAACTTTTCACTTGGGACTTGCACAGTTTGGCAACGCTGCGGGTCGGCTCGCTACCCCATTCCACTTATCAAATGTATCCGGTTGGACGATGACTCACAACTAGGCTCCTAGTAAAATTACACTTTTTCTTCAAAACTTAATGAAAAGTTCATTATGACTATGCATCTTAAAGATAATTTTCTAACAAGAAATAATATATAAAAATGTTTGTAATCAGACAACTAATAGTATTGAAAAAAGGGTAAACTAAATATATTGTGATCGTTTTGCGGAAAAATTAACATTTAAATATAAAACAAATACTATTAACAAAATAATAAATTCAAAATAATATAAACTTTCAAAAATGTCGTTTTTAACCTGCTGACATTAAATATCTTATTGTAAAAAGTACAATACAAAGTACTTTCTTTTAATACAAAATGGCGGATTACGGCTAAACTAAGCCAAAATCGAAAAATGTTATACTACATTTTCGACTTACTTTTGCATGTAAAATCTGAATCTGCATAGCCCGCTACAAAATTAACTAAAAACTTTGTTAAATTTAAAAAAATATATGATTTTAGGCTAATTTTGTTTGTTGTAGACAATTACCAAGAAATTATGTTTTTGTCGATAACTCAGTTATCCTTTGACCTACTGAAACTACAAAAAAAAACTACTGTCTGTCGTTAAAAAATAAAAATATTTTGTCTCTTGTAATTTTTTTGTAAAGTTAACGGTTTTTAAGATATTCCACGTTAAAAATTTGTAACGGCCGCCATTTTGAAAATTATAAAAATAAATTCTTTGTGTTTGGTATACTACTTGTTAATTGTAACATATAAAATGCTTATTCTAAATTTGAACTTTATATCTTATCTATTTCCAGAGTTACAGTGAACTTTTGTAAAAAAACAAAATGGCGAATTACGGCTAAACTAAGCCGAAATCGAAAAAATGTTAAACTATATTTTCGACTTATTTTTGCATGTAGAATCTGAATCTGCATAGCCCGCTACGCTTTACTGAATCACCCTGTTCATCTACAGGGTGGACCAGCTAAAGTGTGACAATAGCTAACTTTTAAAATACGATTCTGACAAAAATGTTTAAATAGAACATCTACCCTTAATTTTTGAGACCTTTTGGACTGTGTATAAAAAAAATTCAAAATCCGCCATTTTGAACCCAAAATGGCGGCCAACTTCATTTTTTTAAATGGAAACCCCCCATTTGTAAGACTTTTTTGGATTTTATGGGCAATTCTAAGACTTTTTTGTTCTTTACATTGTTTTGATAAACCTAACGGTTCGCCTGTAAAATGAAGTCGAAGTTTCATTTTCTTACAGCTAATCACTCATAAAGGTTACAATAACCAACTTGTAAACCATGCTTCAGACAACAAACTTTTTTTAAATCGAATTAATACAATAAAATATGAAACCATCACTCTCCCATAAAATTTAATTAAAGCTTTCAAACGCAATTGAGCAATTTAGGACACATACTAGAATTAGTATTGTTAAAGTGGTTTGTATTTAAACACCTTTGAAATAAAGCAGTCACGCTGGTTATATTTTTACAACAATGCAACAGCTGTTTCCGGATTCTTCATTGCTGCATTTTAATCTAGTTTATACCACAGTACTGTTAACCTCTAAGGTACTGACTTTCAAATTTATTGTGTTTTTGTGTGAGTTGTATTTGCAAAATGAATGCATATGAAGAAGCTTACAGTATGTTCCTCATATTAGGAGAGTGTAGAGGAAACTACAGAGATGCAGCAAATTTGTTTTTGGTGCGTTTTCCAAACCAACCACCAAAGTCTCGAATGGCCTTTTTAAGACTAAAGAACAGGTTTCTTCATAATGGGTCTATTCATACTGATAAAAAAAGGGCTAAAACTGTAACGAATGAAGATAACTCTATTAATGTATTAGCATATGAAGAGCACACGGCAAAAACGATGATAGTCAATTTTTTTTTCATTTTCAGGTTATGGTTGGAAGTTGTAGCTAACATACGGCCGAAGTTGCAGGGGGGGGGGGTGTTCACAGCAATAATGCCGATAGTTACAGAGTTACTAGCCAGTTTAGATTTGCTATGCACGGTAAAAACGATGAATGTCAGCTGTGTTCACGGCACATATGATGAGAGTCATTACAAAAGGTTGGCAAGACCTGCTTGATCAGCTGGTCGAACTGCTGTTTTCTTTCAGTTGTTTATTGTGCTGTTGAGGTTAAGTTGTGGTTCCAACATATAGCTGTGTTCTTGATAGTACTTTGTGTTAAAATGAGTGAATTAAGTGTGTCAAGTGTGGATGAAGAATCTGAAAGTATTCCTAAACCTAGCACAAAGAAGAGAAAATCCCATGGAAGGGTAAGAGATGTAATGAAAAGACTTAAGGTATGTACTCATGAAACTGGGCCCGATTGTAGATGTAAAAGACTGCGTTGTTTTGATAGAGTTTTGGAAGGTGAAAGAAAAAGATTATTAAGTCATTTTAATGCGTTAGACTCTACTGATACTCAGTCCACATACTTAGCTGGGCTTATTAATGTTAATGAAATAAAAAATCGTAGGTCAAGGAAACCTGAAAACGAATCAAGTTTTAATGATAAGAGCTACACCTACAGAGTAAGAATAAAGGATGGTGATTCTTTTATCGACACTCCTGTGTGCTATAAAGCATTTTTGTCTATTTTTGGTATAACTGGGAGAAGGGTTCAAAGTATTCAGAAGAGCCTGAAAGAAAATGGTGAACCTCCTTCAGATCAGAGAGGAAAGTATGATCACAAGCATTGTCGGACCCCAGATGAAGTTAGGCAAAGTGTCATCGATCACATTGCATCATTTAAGGGCCGTAAAAGCCATTACAGCTTTGATAAAACCAAAAAAACATACCTTCCTGACACTTTAAATTAAAAAAAATGTACACATTGTATAAGACAGGTAGGCCTAATGTTAGGATTGTGTCCTATGAATATTATAGAAAAATATTCGTATCTAACTTTAATATTTCATTTGGATACCCCAGAAGCGACACCTGCAGTGCCTGTGACCGATTTCAAGCTGAAATTAAAGCCTTAAACCTTCAGCTGGAACAGAATAATGATGAGCAAGGAAAAGCAACTATTTTAAACAGTATAAATACAAAAAAAATTGAAAATGAAATTCACTTGAGGAAAGCTAACATGTTTTATGACACAAAGAGAAAATTTAGAAAAATATCAAGGAAAAGAGAAGATACCGAGGCACTTACCATTGACTTTCAAAAAAATTTAAGTTTGCCTAATCTGACAACAAATGATGTCTATTATAGACGCCAATTGTCATTTTATTTATTTAATGTCCATAGCTTATCTACAGGGAATGCCACATTTTTTTCCTATCCAGAAATAGAAGGAGGTAAAGGTGCTGATGAAGTAGTATCCATGTTGCACTATTATATCTTCAACATGCTAAATCCCAGTGTAAAAAACCTGTACATATTTTGCGATTCTTGTAGTGGGCAGAACAAGAACTACACCATGTTCCGATTCTGCCATTATGTAGTACAAATACTAAAAAAACTAGACTGCATAACGATAATCTTCCCTATTCGAGGTCATTCATACCTGGAATGTGATAGGGACATGGCCTTAATAAACGGAAAATATCCCGCAGAGATGCCAGAACATTGGATAACTGAAATAAAAAATGCCAGAATAAAGCCTTCACCGTTTACTGTAGTTGAAGCTGACCTAAACCTATTTAGAAAATGGACTGTTTATTTGGAAAATTACTATCACAAGAAATGCCCATTTGCCACAAGGCCAATTCGTGAAATAAAGTTTTCAAAAGACCACTGTAGATTGGTTGAACATCGAGCATCTTACACTGGCTACTTTGTTATGTCTCCAATACTGACAAAACACCAACTAATCAGACTTACAACAGAGACAGAAGACCCTGGTGAAAATTCCTTCTGTTTACCACCTCGTCTTCGTGAAGGTAAGAGAAACTGACATTACACTCTGAATTTTCTTTTCAATAGCAATAGTCTATAGAGCTACATGAGGTCTAGAATAATAACTGAAATCAATAGTGAAACCTTGAAAATAATGAAAAATTATCAGTAGACGAAACTATTTTTGCAATTATACTAACAATAATAAAAATATAAATTTCAGGTTATTTGTTAAATTACTCATAATATATTATGCTATGCAAGTAGGTAGTAGATTACTATATTATGAAGAAACATAAACAATTTCACTTTTATATAGATCTAGCTCAAAAGTTTGTGTATTTCCAGATCTGATCAAACTAAAACCAGGAAAGTACCAAGACCTGCAACACCTGAAGCAGTTTTGCAGTCCATTAGCTCAGAAGTACTTAGAAGAACTTCCTCACTAAGAAAACATAGGTGTAGGTAGGCATATCAATATTAGCTAATAACCTAGTAGGCCTAACAGTAGATAAATGTAAAAGCTTTTAAGTAAATAGGCCTACAGCCAGAGCACAAATTGAGACATCACATTAAAGATACTAACGTAATGTTTTACTGCCTGTTTACAAAGATTTATTTCAAAAATAGGCCTAGTAGGCCTAACAGTAGCTAGTAAACTGTATAACCCTGTAACCTAATACAGCCTAGTATAAATTCTGACATCATAATAAAGAAAAAAAAACCTAATGTTTTACTGTCTGTTTACTAAACTTTCCTTCATGAAACAAAACACAAGTAAATATACATTGACTTCTTTTTATAATGCATACATACACTATAACCTTAAAAAAATACATTAACACCTTCATCTACGAAAACTACACTCAATCACTTATTTTAAAAATAAAATCTATTTTTATTTTCTTGTTTTACAGGTATTAAACCCAACCAAGACTTCCCTCAAGATAAAAGACTATCATCATTTTTACCATGTTTTAGATGACTATCATCACTTTTACAGTGGATTTTGTGTATCGCTTTACATTTTAATTAATAAACTATTATAAACTTAAAATGAGTTGTTTTTATTGTACTAATAAGCTAAACAAATACATATAGAACAATAAAAATGATGGTGTGGGGAATCTATAATGGAAGTTTTATATTTACAAAAGCATGAAGTAAAAAAATCGCTCTCCTGAAAAGTTAGAAAAATGTGACCATCATCATTTTTGCCTTGTGCTCTTCATATGTTAATGTACAACCTCAATCTAGAAGTCGGAAGATTTCTGCTGAAAGTGGCATTAGTAAAACTTCTGTTTTAAGAATTTTAAAATCAGCTAAATTTCACGACTACCACATTTCATTGCTCCAAGACTTGCACGGCAATGATTTCAACAATCGGGTAGCTTTTTGCAATTGGGCACATCAAAAACATCTACAAGAGCCCTTGTTTTTCAACAGTGTATTGTTCTCCGACGAATCTACCTTTACCAACACAGGGCAAGTTAACCGATATAACATGCATTATTGGGCCGAAGTTAATCCTCACTGGATGAGAGGTGTTCCTCATCAACATCCTTGGTCTCTGAATGTATGGTGTGGCATTATTGGTGATTGTATAATTGGTCCGCACTTTTTTGAAGGACATTTAAACGGCCCGATGTACTCTGACTTCTTGTTCAACATCCTATCTCAGCTTCTGGAGAACTTACCACTACATGTCAGGAACACCATGTGGATGCAACATGACGGAGCCCCGGCGCACTTCGCTGTTTGCAGTAGGCTTATGATGGATCAACTCTAACCAGAAAAATGGATAGGACGAGGAGGACCTGTAAGCTGGCCAGCTCGCTCGCCAGATCTTACTGTCATGGATTTCTTCCTCTGGGGATTTCTTAAGGAACGAGTCATGGAAACCGCGCCCACAACAAGAGACAACATGAAAGAAAGAATTAGACAGGCCTGTTTGCTAGTAACACCACTGATGCTGCAAAGAGTTCGACAACATTTCGATGAAAGAATGATAAGTTGCATCGCAATGGAAGGACATCATTTCGAGCACTTCTTGTAAACTATTTTTTACATTTTTAGAGTAATTTTGTCATTTTGCTTTAATGTACACCATGATAAAACAACTTTGATAAAGTATTGTAACTGTTACGTTCGTTAATATACGCGCCTTACTTTACTGATTTAGGCAACCTATCCTACCCCTAGTTGACCTACCGCCCGATTGACTACGCCACTAATCAGTGACATCTCTGCCGGATTTTTTGCAAAGAAGATTCGAGAAGGCCTGCGGCCATTTTTGCTTTGTGCTTTCGTTTGAAGTTACACGCAACGTTCGCTGCTGATAATGTGAAAGTTGTTCTGGAGGAAAGTGCTCTTGTATAGCGTAATGTTTTGTATTCAGAGTAAAAATATTGAGATGCAGCGTTTTCTACAGTACAGTAATGTCGTTTACTTCTCTGAAAACATGTGTAGTGTTTCCTAACGTTTTCCAAGTTACACTCAGTGTTAACCCAGGTAACTGTTCTGTTCTCATTCTATTAGGTTTATGAATTCTAACTGTCGATATTCATCCATATATATATATTAATTGTGCCTATATAATGTTACATTTTCTTTATTTAAAATTCTATTATTCAAATTTAAAAAAAAACCAGACTCAGTAATATTTAACCTAACTTCTTTAATACTATCAGACTGTAAATTTTTTTGTTACTAATTTTGTACGTTAAAACGTTCATACTTAAAGAACTCTGTAAAACCATATGTTTAATGGACTGTGTCGTTAATTTTATTTTAAAATCAAATTGGAAATTACTAAGATTTTTAAAGCATTCTGCCTGTCAAGCATGTTCCAACTTTAATGTTCTGACAAACTGTAACAAGCATTATGCAGCGCCATTTTGAACATGTTTTTTCTGTATAATGTCAGATCAGTAATTTGACTGTGTTTGGTCTGTTCTACAGTTTAACTGGGTTCTACTCCTGCCTAAAGTTTTCTACATCAACTTAAAACTTCCAAACATCTGGCTATTTATTTTTCAACATCTATCCAAAGCATTTGACAGCCAACCTATAGAAAATATAACAAAAAAAGAGAACATGTTTATGGATATTTAATTTTAATCCTGTTTTGTTGTAAAATACAAACCTTTTGCTTAATATCTGCAAACCTACATAAACTTTTTAAGGGATATTTCTACAGAGTGTTCTTGTTAATGTAATGTAAATTTATTAATTTATTGTTTAGGTTAAGTTATGTAAACATAAAGGGTGGTGCGCAGCTAGCTACTTTTCGGCAATTACAATCCCACAGGGATTATCCAAAATTTATTCAGTTTATAAGGTGACGTCACAAACTAATTTATTCTCAGTTTAGTCCATTTTTTTTATTTGGTTTATTTTTCCAAAAGTTTTCTTTATAATAAACATTTTGGTTGATCAACCGTATACCTATTCAGGTATACTAAACTAGGCATAATAACTCTTGCGTTGGTTAAGCGTATATGTTATATTATAAGCCATTTGGTAAATTTTTACTGTTTATAAATAATTATTTTGTCAAAAATCAAATGTTGTAATATTTGTCAAATATATCTCATAAAAATTATTCACAAAAAGGGGAGGGTTTATTTTTCTTTTCAGGGTGGGTTAATTAATTTTTGTTTAATCTAATCTAAGGGCGCATAATTTAATTTTGTTCTTGATAAATAAGGGCGTATAAATTTTGTTTATGACAAACTATTTAGTTGGTTGAATAAACTATGTAACTGATTTCTGTGTATATAATTTGTTTTACATAAGTTACCTTTTGTAAATGGATGAATAACGCTTATTCCAGCAGTTTTTTTTTGCAGATCAAGGTAAGGTTATCTCTGTTAATTTTTTTTTTGGGTTAATTCATAATACTGTGTCGTCTATTCAAGGTCCAGTTCAGCTTCCGTTTAGTTTAAAGTAAAGACGGCACATAACATAAAAAGAGTATGTTTATTTTTTTTTTACCTGTAGGCCTAACTATTTTGAAATTTTTTATGCATGGTCCAAGAGGTGTTAACAATTAAGGGCAAGTGCCCCAAAAAAGTTTGACGTCCGAAGCATGGTTTAGAAGTTGGTTATTGTAACCTTTATGAGTTATTAGCTGTAAGAAAATGAAACTTCGACTTCATTTTACAGGAGAACCGTTAGGTTTATCAAAAAAATGTAAAGAACAAAAAAGTCTTAAAATTGCCCATAAAATCCAAAAATGTCTTACAAATGGGGGGTTTTCATTTAAAAAAATGAAGTTGGCCGCCATTTTGGGTTCAAAATGGCGGATTTTGAAATTTTTTTATACACAGTCCAAAAGGTCTCAAAAATTAAGGGCAGATGTTCCATTTAAACATTTTTGTCCGAATCGTATTTTAAAAGTTAGCTATTGTCACACTTTAGCTGGTCCACCCTGTATAAACAATACTTATAATTGTCCAATTTTAATACATTTTAGATATTTATTATCAGCAAAGTATGACCAAACATGTTATGATAAGAAATATTGAAAAATGTATCAGAAGAAATAAATAATAATTTGCAATTTCGAAAGAGCCTTCTCAGGAAGTGCACCTGTGAGTCAAGCGCGATAAGACACATCCGCTCGTCTCAAAAGTGCGACGTTGCCGATACCATTTTCACAGTAAACTCCAAAAATCCCAAGTGCAAAGTTATATTGCCTCATTTCAAACCATTTTATAATTCTATCTTTTGTAATTGAGTGTTGAAAAAAAAAACTGAATATTCTTTATAAAATTTCGGATCCGGCTTGCAAATTATTTTTCATTATTAATTTTGTATTGTGTTAGGAAAAAAAATCAAAGTTTGTACTTACAAATCTCAATTACATAACAAATCAAAAGCATTTAAAAAAATGTAAATTGCAAGACGGATGCGTATTGTAACTGTGCTTAAAATGAGACCTTGCAATCATTTTATGATAAAAAGTAAACGAAATAAATGGTTTGAAATTTAACATTGCTCCTAAGGGATAAAAATCCAAGATGGCCGCCACTACAGCAGACCCTTAAGGGTGTGCAATACCAGGACGAAACAGCCCCATACAGTCCTCTTAAATAAATATAACTTATCTTTCATCGAACTTTTGAAGATAATCTTTTGTAACTTACAAGAAATCGTTTAGGAACATCTAAATTATAATTCTTAGGCGATGAAAATTGTAAATTATATATTTTTATTAAAAATATTTGCTCATAAGCAGGATGAAAACAGTAAATGTGTGCGGTCGTGGGACCCCCGTCAGGAACAAAGTTCATCACGCCTTTCCTTCAATTCTTTTACCAGCATTACCGGCCACCTACACACATAATTTTAATCTTTCAATTGCCGTCTATTATTAGATTGTTTTTATACGAATATTTGCTGTTTCCATACGTTTAATGTTATTTTAATATTGGTGTAGAATTAATTATAACATCAAAGCTAATATGGTAAACACAGTTAAATGTCTATTCATTGTAAATACATTTATTAACATAAAATGTTTGTTCATCGGTCTAGGCCTAACCTAAAATTATTGTGTGTATGTTTAATTTATTTTACCTGTCTTAACGTCAACATACAATAATTTTAGGTTACTTCTGGGCTTAAAATTACTTTCTAAGCCTGACCTAAAATTATTATATGTATGTTGAAGTTAAGGCAAAATAAATTAAATTTACAAACAATAATTTTAGGTTAGGCCTAAACTGATGAACGAACATTTTATGTTTATTGAATGTATTTCAGGGCTTGACAATAATATCCGAACTACATCGGACGGAACTGATCGTCTCTTAATTTTAAATTGACGAACCAAAACACATGTTTCTTGAAATAAGACATCCATTGCCATAGCAACTAGTTTGATAACGCTTTTTCGTTACTCATATTTTATATTTGTAACTGCCATAGCAACCAATTAATAACACCTTTTGTCGTTACGCATTATAGTTTATATTTACTGTATTAACCCCTACCGCAACCCACGTTAAGGAATTCGTTCCAAAACATGACTCAGTCGAGTCACTTGATAGCAGGAAAACATCGGGCGAATTTTATAACCTACTAACTGTACATTGGAGCTTTCTGCAAATTTAAATGTAGTGCGCACATGGTGGAAACTAAAAATAACACCGACATTAGTAAAAACAAAAGTGTAAACAAGCGATATTCTAGTCGCGCTCGAGCGCTTTACCAATGTAATATCTTAGGCCAGCCTTCTCAAGGTGGGCTTCTCAAGGTGGCCTTCTCAAGGTGGGCTTCTCAAGGTGGCCTTCTCAAGGTGGGCTTCTCAAGGTGGGCTTTTCAAGGTGGGCTTCTCAAGGTGGCCTTCTCAAGGTGGGCTTCTCAAGGTGGGCTTCTCAATGTGGCCTTCTCAAGGTGGGCTTCTCAAGTTGGCTTTCTCAAGGTGGCCTTCTCAAGGTGGCCTTCTCAAGGTGGCCTTCTCAAGGTTGCCTTCTCAAGGTGGGCTTCTCAAGGTAGCCTTCTCAAGGTTGCCTTCTCAAGGTGGCCTTCTCAAGGTGGGCTTCTCAAGGTGGCCTTTTCAAGGTGGGCTTCTCAAGGTGGTCTTCGCTCACTGGATTCGATACTATACTCGATTTCAAGTTCACCGTGCAGAACGAAGCGCCCATAGAGGAAAATATATACTCTATCGTAGGATGTATTCTTCATTTCTATCGTAGACAAAGATATTTTAGTTTTGGCAAATCCGTCGTACAACTTTTGGAAAATATCTATCTAGTTTTTCATGATCTCTAGACGACAAAGTCACGTAAAAAGTTTAAACTTCTATCTACATCACTTTCTATGGACTCGACAATTGATGTTTACACAACTTACTTGCAGACTCTATAAGAAATAGAGTTGGAGAATCTTGTTCTAGTTTGGTAATATGGAAATAGGAAAGTGTTTTTAAACAACTTCCCTGATATGAATTGCATGGTATTTTTAACCAGCCATTGAGTCAAGGGGTTAAAAAAACACAACTTCTTTAGCAGGCAGAGTATCAAATTTTTCAAAGTTATTTTAAACCATCTTAATTTCATTGAAACAAAATTGTTTTTAAGACAATCCTTACCGGAAGGGTGCTCAATATAAGACTAACATCTATTACTCTTTGGTACTAATGACCAAAACATAACATTCAGTATAAAATTGTTGTAAATAATTTAAATATCATTTAAGGCTCTTCTTTACCTTGAAGAAAACTCCCGAGTGTACAATATGATTTCAATGCAAAAGGCCTGACTCAAGCCGCAAAATCGTTGAAACATGCATTCGTAATACCGTGTTTCGCATTCTATTATTTATAAATTAATAATCTGGGAAACTACTTGAAGTTATAAGGAAGGCTTTATGTGTTCTACTTGTTAGCTTAAAATATGGAAATTATTGCTTAAAACTCCCAAAAAATGCGTTAAAAATAATCGATTTTTACTCATTTAAACTGTTGATTAAAAGGAGTGGCCGACGATTTCTTTCAATTATGAGATATAAGACAAAAGAACAAAGACTTTAAGAACAATTTAAGATGTTTCACAACTTTTTAGGTTGAAAAACGGAGTCCGAAACACGGTAGTACGAAGTGCATATTTTTGCTGTTTTACGCAAGGTTAGAAGACCCTTAACTTAAAAATTGAGAAACAAAATAAATACTACAACCGTGTGTCATGTAATTCCTTTTTCCTAAATCAAAATCGAACTCTTTATACATACCATGATAAACAGAATTACAAGCTTTTTGCAATAAATTATTTTTAAAATCAATCTTAATACAATTCAATAGTTTTTCTATAGCAGTCATTTCACCATTTTCTGCTACGTATTGAAAAGAATCAAGGTTAAGTTTTTTACAAAGTGTCTTGACATCGTTGTACCAGAATATATTTTTATTAATAATTTCAGAAGCCATACAATCTTTACTACAATTTGAGACCAAAATTTATTACTCTTCGGTACTCAATATCGAGACAGTTTAAAATCTTCTAAATATTACCCAAGTCCGAATTTTCCAAATAACTGCAATTGTTAAAGCAAAGGACTAATTTGATTAATGCTTAGCTTACGGGATTAAATGGGAAATCTGCCTGCGCCTGTAGGACGAGCCGAAAAGGATTTTTTTAAATTACAGTTCTCCGTCTTTGTTTTACTAATTGGCTTTGAACACGTCCAACTAGAATATACATAGACCACTTTGAAGCCATGTTTATAACACAATAATACATAAAGCAGTTGATTAAGCCCTCCAAATTAACTCGACAGAACGTTAGTTTAGTCCTAGCTAACAGCAGGACGTAACAGTTCGAATCAGCTATCTGCCAGATTTACTAAACCCTAATCGAATTTTGAAGTTAAACTGTTGTATTTTGCGGGAAATAGTT
>JAGFPH010004749.1:67306-78146 GCA_018207615.1 Philaenus spumarius
AACTCATCGTACTCGGACGAGCTCTACTACCGCATTCCGGTTAAGGAAATCAACGCGCATATTTACTGAATTCCTTTACATAACTCGTGGAAAAAACTAGAAATTATCGCTTTAAATTATGGAACTGTCAACAGACGACTCACCACGAAATTTGCAATGTAAAATTCCTCTTTACCTGTAATTGAGTCGAAGTACGCGTCATCGCATTCCGATCGCGAGTGCGCCGATAAATTATTTCGTAACCCCGGTTTAATAAATTCTACATTCACAAATATAGCGTCGATTGGCATTTAGTTGTTGCGAAGAAATGGCACGTAATTGGCATTTACTTATTGCGGTGAAATCCGAGACTCTATCCGTCAACGTCGCATTGGAGGGCTAATTACTTATTTGCTTGCCAACACCTTGGCTCGAAAACACGTGCGAACACCGCTCCAGCCATTACACAAGCGATGTCAACGACCTAGGCCGCACCAGATGCATTGCACGCAGCTCACAGATTTTCATATTTCATTTTCAGCTTGGTCTTAACTTATCAACGATTGGTTTATGCGTGTCATCGCGGATTTTAATTGGATAAACTAGAGTCCGGTTAAATACGAACGAGAAGTAATTGCTGAACATTTTTTTGTTGCAATTTACAGTTTGTTAATTAATGCACATGTAAACACTTAACAACTTAACTTAACACTTAACTTTTATATACAGGGTGGTCAGCTTAATATGGCCCAAACAGGAGATCTCGATAACTTTCTATTTGAACCTAACCCATTTAGAAGTAATTAGAAAATACGCTACTCTCAATGTGTTTGCCTTAAAGCTTCAACAAATGGTAAACGACTTTTATTTATTTTTCAAAATAAAAAACGTAATTGTGACTACAATTGCTAATAATTACCAGATTTCCTGTTATTCATCACATGAAATGTAGAAATCATTTACCTAAGCTTCATATTCAAAAACAAATGTTTTCTTTTATTCTTATTGTTTGTTACATTTCTTCTTCTCTTTTTGTTTTATTACCTAACTAGTAAACCCCCGTGAAAAATCACAGGCGGATTAATTAGATACACATCAGAAATACACAATTCAACAAAATACCATTTTAAAACAACACACTTTATCTAGGCCTACCTAACTATGCTGACAGGGATTTTTAACTTGGTAAATGTGTACAATTATAAGGATTATAAAACTGTATGAATATTTTTTTAAATTTTGTATTCATGTATGTTATTATATATTTACAGGAAGATAAAAATATTATCTTTTAATTGCTTTTTATTTCATATTGATAGATAAAATGATTTAGAAGTTATCAATATTACAAGACGTATATTTATTAAAGTTGTAAATATAACTCCAAAGGTATAATCCTACTAGGTTTGTGTATTACAGATGATGGGTGAAATCAGCTGTTCAGATGTAGGAATGTTTCCTAAGCTAAAGGAATATGTAGGCCTATCTTTTCTTTAAATTTGTATACAAAAATATATTTATGGTAAAAGGTTGTATTTATATATAGTTTATAACCTCAAAGCAAATATTATGACGTATATTATAGCATACATTAGTTATTTAGCTCTTATTTAAAAAAACATTATAATGATTGAAGTTGTAAACATAACCCCAAACTATAATATACACTGGGTTTACAGATGATGGGTGAAATCAGCTGTTATATTAAATGTTAATCCACGTACTTTTGTAGGAGTTGATAACGTCGGTTAAGATGTGATACCTTGTAACTGTAACATAACAACGTTTCAAGAGAGAGAAAAAACATTCCTAAAAATAATGAAATAAGAATTAGGAGTGTTTTGTTTTTTGAGTTAATTAATCAGAATTGATACGATAATACAAATTTGCTGTTTTTACTTTCTCCACCCTATACGTAGTATATGGAGAAAGTATTGTTTTCGTAAAAATGTTCGAATTTGAATTTTCAGTTGAATTATCTGTTTTGGTGCTCCTAGAACCCCCAAAAATTTTTTAGTGCAATTATCTGTGTTGGTGCTCCCTGAACCCAAAAAAGTGTTTTTAGAGTGGTGTCTGTCTGTCAGTATGTATACACGACCAGAGAGGACACTATTGGTCCGATTTTCATGAAATTTGGTATGTAGGTACTAAACCCTAATATCTCCAGGAGTTTTTTTCATTTTTTGGAATTTTTAATTTTTTAGGGTAATTTACCCCTAAAAACCCATAAAAAACTACAAAAATGCAAATTTCTCAAAAACTGCTCTAACGATTTTGATCAAATTTTCAGTATTTATAGTGCTTAAGATGCCAAACAAAATGACACCACCCGCTTTTATCAAAACTTCGGCGTTTTATAACTATGGGGAAATGTTTAAAAATAAACAAGTTTATGTTGTCAATCTAGCATCGCGGCGGCGGCCGCACGGGGTAGCACCATGGTAGCAATCACGGCCAGTAATTCAAAGGTCGCGCGATCGAATCCCGCCTAGGACAATAATTTTTTTATACGATTGACGTAGGTAAAATATTATTTTTTGTTTCGTTCTAAAAAGTAATAAATAAAATTATTGAAAACAATATTATTTTAACTACAGTAAGTTGGGAGAAAGTTTGTGTCAGTTAACTGATACTGTTTATTTATATTTTGTATAAAGAAATGGGAGATACGAGGTCTCACTGTAAATATTATAAGAAATAAGAGGTAATACAAGTTGTCACTAGTAATAATTTGGCTACATACTATGTCTCACTACAGGAATTCATAGCGTTTTGGGTCAGTGTTGAAGATTTAAATGGTGAGACCGTTTATAACCTGCATAATATGGCTGCAGTTTAAAATTTGAAATGTAAAATATCTCGAAAACTGCAAATTTTTGTTGTACATTAAGTTTTTAGCCAATTACTCGGTTATCTTTTAAGTTACAGAAATAATAAAAAAAAACATTATGTTTGTTGTTAAAAAAGGCATTTTGTTTGTAAAGTTAGCGGTTTTAAAAATGTTTTACATTACAAATTTTAAACGGCCACCCTTTTGAAAATACATGAAAAATCATTTTGGTTTGTGTACGTGAGTAAAAGATGTCATCCACAGTGTGTATCCAAAATTGAGTTTAATATATAGCCCAGTCGGTATAGGTTACAACTACCAGTAATTTGCAATACGGCTGAATTTTTTTTATAAGTACATTAAAGTATGTAGATTAACATAAAAAAGTTTACCAGTCTATCGATTTCCCAAAGTCGAAAAAAAAATCGATTATTATTTTTTTTTTCGATTATCCTTAATATTTCGAGGTGGGAGGAAGATAGAGGAAAATAAAAAATACCAGCGTGTAGGGGAGGTATTTTTCAACAAAAAAGGTCATATGTATTTATTTCGTCCGAGCAATGGTTTGTCTGGAAAAAATTCGATAATGCAGGTATGTATTTTGCAGCAGGGGAAATCACTAAAAGGGGACATCTTATTCATATATGAAGCGTTGGCTCATTCTAAATTGGCCGAATTTTAATATATCGAATTGAAACTTGACATAGGAGTTAAAATATATATTTTAAACACTTATGCTGAGTCTCAGCTTGTTATCTTGAAAATGACCCGATCTAGGAGTCGATTTCGATTATCGATTTTAGGAGTACCGGACCCACGAACTAATTTCAATCTATTCCAGTTTCGTCAATTTTTGGAATATCAACACCAAATTTGTTTTAAAAGTTGAGTACACCAGTATAAATATTCTTAGTAAGTATGAACGATTTTTTTCTTGTTATTTTTAAAAACGAGGCGCTTGAAAATAGTCTTCTGTTTTACCTATCTCGTTTTAACTATAACACTTTTGGATTCAACGACTCCATTTTCGACATTTTTGAACATATCGATTTAAAAATTGGTACAGAAGTTAAAAATACAATTGTTTTTTGCTATACTTATTTTAAAAACTATATTTAAAAAAATGACTAATCTGCAGCTGATCAACTCAAGCGTTTTGATGAAAAATCTGAAAAGGTCTAAAATTATACTTTTTTAATTTACTTGTGCGTTTAAAAGTAAAGAATGAAAAAGGTTTATACTCCTTGAACTTGTTTGTATATATATATTTAACTTGTAAAACACTTTCAGGTTGATATTTTGGAAATTTTCTAAACTGGAGCCGATTAAAATTAGTTCGTGGGTCCGGTACTCCTAAAATCGAGAAACCCATTGATGAGTCAAGTGGCTCTAGATCGGGTCATTTTCAAGATAACAAGCTGATACTCAGCATAAATGTTTAAAATATATATTTTAACTCCTATGTCAAGTTTCAATTCGATATATTAAAATTCGGCCAATTTAGAATGAGCCAACGCTTCATATATGAATAAGATGTCCCCTATTAGTGATTTCCCCTGCTGCAAAATACATACCTGCATTATCGAATTTTTTCCAGACAAACCATTGCTCGGACGAAATAAATACATATGACCTTTTTTGTTGAAAAATACCTCCCCTACACGGTGGTATATTTTATTTTCCTCTATCTTCATCCCAGCTCGAAATATTAAGGATAATCGAAGAAAAAAATGATTATCGATTTTTTTTTTCAACTTTGGGAAATCGATAGACTGGTAAACTTTTTTATGTTAATCTACATACTTTAATGTACTTATAAAAAAAAATTCAGCCGTATTGCAAATTACTGGTACTTTTAGTCTAAATTGACCTTTACCGACTGGCCTAATAGGCTATTTTCTAAATCCAAACATATTAAATATTTTGTAAAACAAATGGTTAATAACTGGAAAACAAAGGATTTACGAACCTATGTTTATTATATCATCTTTTTTCTTTATTTTCACTAGTAGAACACGTCCTGAAAGTTTTTCCGTTTCGACCTGAATCACCCTGTATAACCCACCCACCCCTTCAGCACCCTGTATTCAGCATAGCCTTAAACGTTTGGTGCCCTATTGATACCTATTTCTGGAGATCGTCGGGGCAGATTTTTCGTGCGGTTTTTTTAAAATTAAAAATAATGTTGTTATAAAAAAATTATGAAATGTCACTTTTATTTCATCATAATTTTATTTACAAGGGCTCTTTTGGGGTTTCTTGGTTTTGGGTTACAACCGTATTGTTACCTATTTCTGTAGAGTCATTTCGCCCTAGGACTTTTTCAACCGACCTCGGGAGGCTTTTTTACCTAGTAAAAACGCAATAAAGTAAGCCATCATCCAGATCAACATTGTTTAAAATCTCCATTATAAGTGGATATTTGTGATCTTGTATACTTAATTTGAAGAATTGATAACTAATATTTGTGCATTTTCTCACACACTAAACCTATGTAAAACACTTAGACAATTAATTTTTAAATTTAGATAAATAGGTTACCTTATTTGAATCTTTTTTTTTAAGGACTTAAGTCATCATTTTGCAAAATTGAGTTAAATTCATTTTTTGTTACTCATGGATAGGGCTAATGATTTCTGTTAAAAGGGTATTTCTTATATCGTTCTATGGTCCTGGAAAAAATATTGAATACTGTGTTTTTATTTGAAAGGGCGTAGTTCAATTGGACCTTTTTTTAAATTGGCGTATGTCAACTGGAAACACTAGAAACAGCTGTTTGATCAGATGACTTAAGCCCTTTTAAAAGAAATTCTCATACACTCACCACAGTTATGGTTTCAACAGTATACATTACCTCACTTTCAATACGGTGTTTACATGAGATTACGTTGTTTATAGTTTATAGCAAAGTGCAGTTTTAGTGCAGTTTATGAAGGACGAAGAAGGATCTTCTACATCTGGTGAGTTTAGTGTACACGAAGTCGCGGCAGATGATGTATTTGATGTAAAGAATCAAGGGGTGAAATGTGCGCGAAGAAGATAAGGTTTACTTTCAAATTGAGTACAGCAGTACACTGAAAGGGTATGTGAGAGCATACAAAAATATCAACGGCTTAGTTTGCCACAACTTCTTCATGAGTAAGAGTAATGGTCCAGTTCTTCCACCAGCTGAATTGGCATGCCCTGGAAAAAAAACGTGCCCATAAAAAATGTAAGGTTGACGATGTAAAGAAGTTGGGGGCATACATTCCCCACGAGTATAATGACTTTTATGAAGACATTTGCATTTGGCCTACAGCAGAAGATAATTTACCTGATAGAGACTTTGAAGAAGAAGAAGCTCAACAGGAAAAATACTAAGAATGTCCAAAAAATTACTGATTCATGTAATTTTATGTGAAAAGCGTGTAAATGCAAATTATTTGAAATAAATACCAATTTTGATATGTATTTCTTTAGTTGTATCACCTGAAATGTATTTTTTTAAAGTTGATATTTTGCAATTCTGTTTATTTAATAAAACATTTACTTCTGGTTATATTGACATAAAATGTTGGGAATATACTACATTACAACAATAATACTCTGTAGTAACTAATTTAATCATAATTGAAAATTTACAATTTAAAGCGGATTTTTTTAATTCCTGAAAAGTTTTGTTTTATTGACTTAAGCCCTTTAAAAAACCCCCGATTCATTTGTTCTAATCAATCTGATGCCTCCCTCTGCTGCTTTCGACGCAGTCTTCGGAAGGCTACCTTTAGGACAGCAACAAAATACCATCACTCGACAGATGCATACATATTGTAAGTTAATAACACAGCTATCATGGACATAGGTGTGGTCAGTACGTATCATGAATCCAGGGCAGTGATGAGTTATTCATTAATTGCATTAGGGGAACACACTAGTTTAATCACGCGACACGCAGTCCCAGACTTGATAAACGACGAGTACATGTCATTTTGATTGGATAGTGGAAAAAAATTATTCCAGTTTTAATTTACATGTTCAGTTCTCCCAGGTGAAAAGGAAAAATTATAGTATGCAATTACAAAATTATCGCGGGTTGTCAACTGTCGTTGCGTTACAAATATTGACTGTATTCTTGGTAGCATCGCATGTGCTTCAATGCACATTATTGGTAAAAATATTCTTCATTCACGATCGAATAAATAAAATTTCGGAGGTGTCCACGATTTTTGTGAAAATGTCACTAATATCAACACCTCATCAATATTATAGCTACGATATACTCACTATGGCAGACCCAATAACAATATTAAAATTCAACTCCCATAAGAGCAATGTTAAACGTTAATTACGATCAGAACATTATTATGAACATGTCATTGCAAAGGTCAGGATAGTCCGAATGTGGGTCTCATTTTGTTTTTAAATTATGTTTTAACTAAATTTGTTCTTTGACTCAAAATCAATATATGCGGATTTGTCTACTATTCAATAGTGCAATTATCAATAATGCCTTAGTAACTTAAAAGGTGCAGTTATTCTATTACAATTTATACAACATAATTTTAAATTCATATATTATAAATAACAATAATACTATACCAATAATTAAATGGATAAAATACTTCGACCTGAGAGATTCAGTTCTACTTCTAATTCACCAAATAGATCTAAGGAATGGAAACATTGGTTACAAACATTTACAACATTCACAATAGGAGCTTAAGTTACAGATCACAAGAAACTGGGTGTATTGGTAAATTGTTTGTCTTATAATAATTATGAATTTGTTAATGAATGTTCTACAGTTAATGAGGCTATTGATATTCTGAAGAAGGATTTTGTTCCTAAGAAAAATACCCTCTTCTTAGGACATACACTCGCCAATCGTAAGAAACTAAATTATGAACCTATAGATCCATTATTTGCTTGCATTAAAAACCCCAAGCGAAGAATGTGAATTTATTGTCGTTGATGCTAGTACCTATCGAGATGAGTCAGTTACAGATGCTTTTATAAGTGGATTAGCTTCTATTCAGATTCGACAAGGTTTATTAGAAAACAACACTCTAAGCTTAGAAAAGGTTGAGGAAATGTCTCGTTATCTCTAGTCAGATCTAAAACATTCAAAAGCTTACAATGCACAAATTGTCCCTCATTCACACTGTTAATGTACGGAAACTTCCTTAAAACTGTCCATGGATCAGGAAAACCATAATCAAGAAAAACAAACAACCTTACTGAAGTCTGATGAATCGATGTCTACCACGGCTGCTGTTGCTTCTTGACATTTACTTCTGTGGAGGGTCAAGACAGAATCTTTCTCGCACCGAGTGCCCTGCCAAGGACGCAATCTGTAGAAGCTGCTAAAAAATTGGGCATTTCCAGAAAGTATATAAATCTAAGAACTTTAAAAAGGGTAAGACAACTTCAGCTTCAGTTGCATCATCTACAGGGCTTTCTAAAGTAGTAGTTAATGGAAAAGTTAATAACATTAATGTAAAATTTTTGATTAATACTGGTAGTTCAGATAGTTTTATTGTTTATAACTTTGTGTTATTATCTTGCTATATTACCTGAGAAGAGACAAGTTTCTACATCATTTACTTTACTATCTATCAACTATTTCACTTAACGGGATATTCTATTGTAGATATATATTTACAGATCAATCAGTACAGAAAGGTTAAATTGCTAATAATAAAAAAACATAAGCACTGATATATTAATTGGACATAATACTATGAAACTTCATACTGCTATTACCATGGACTTTGGAGGTCTAAGACCATCTCTTTCTAAGAGGCTTCAGAATAAGCTCACGACTCAAGATGTGTCATACTGTTGTTTTTTTAATTCCTGTTTCCAAAGTAAAGCGTCCACTCGATTTTGAAAGGCTTTGCAGCAAGTATTGCTGTAAAACTGATCCAGTCTCCACAAACTTATTGTAGATGCGATAAATTGTTTAACGGCTTGGAGGGTCCATGCATGGGCGCCCATAACTATGGACAGAGGGGGTCCACGGCCCCCTAGCTCTCAGGGAAAGAAAAATATGTATTTAATTATAGTCAGATATATTTTTTTAAAGTGTTTAGCACTAAAATATGTTTTACATGTTATGTGCCATTTGATTTTATATAAAGTAAACTTATTTTACTTTTTTACAAATTGCTCTGTGTATTAAAACTTCTCCCAGTACAGGGGTTGGCGTGCGAAGCACGCAATACACTCTGTATTGAAAATACTTCCAATGCAAGGGTTGGCGTGCGAAGCACGCTATGCATTGTGTATGAAAATACTCCTAGTACGGGGATTGGCGTGGGAATCACACAATGCATTGTTTCTTGAAAATACTCCCAATACGAGGGTTGGCGTGCAATGCAGTGTACGTCGGCCGCTTCTCATAGTGTTCAGTGTCAAGCTCACATGTGCGTCCTTAGCAGTGAACGTGTTAAGAACCATTCCCCGGTCTATCCCCCCCCCCCCTAGAAAATATCATATGAGCGCCCATGGGTCCAAGTAAATTTCCTTCGAAACTTCTCACAAACTACTGTCGGTGAACCAAACACTTCAATACAGCTTGCTACCAATCTTTTTTAATCCAAAGTTTTAACGAACAGCCATTCTGTAGCCTAACCGATGAAGATGACCAACAACATAAACTATTAATGTTTGTTGATTGCAAAATTGCTGCAATCGATCAGCTGTTAAAAAGTAATACACTACTTCTTCATTGTTGATTCGAATAAGAAATAGTGTTCACATATTTGTTTCTGCCATATAAGTGTTAACATACACCCTGTACATGTTTTGATCAGGTGATGGAAGTAGTAATATGTATGTTCAAGTTAAAACCACGTCAAATCTCGCTTAATAGGTACAGCTGAGGATTTTGTAAAAGACTACAGCAAAAGTTTCTGTCTACTTAATTCTTTCTCACGGGATGCTTTCGTGCCCAGTCGATGTGTTAAATTTAGGCCTACTTCAAACCGTCCGGACACCTTATACAGTGGATTCCGCTAAAACGTTCCCCACCGGAGCTAATAAAAAACCAAAAAGGTTCTGTTTTAGTAGTGTTGAGAGAAAGGGTGCCATTACGTCTTCATGCAAAGTTTATACACTAGGCCTCAGATAGCAGTTAGATAAGTGGTATCGATACGGTTCGAACCCTTTTTTACCCTTAAGCCGGCGACCCTAAAAAAACTTTTTCTTAGTGCCATTGTGTAGCGTTAGCTGGCTTTGTGCGCCCTCTGAAAGGACGCGATATTTAGGCGGCGCAGATCGAATATATAGTTTCGTACATCTTATCTTCCTGTTGATTAATTGCCGGAGTTTATTTATACCTTCAGCGGAGGGGACGAGTGTTTGATGATAGTTTTGCATTTTGTAATATCGATAATATTTTACCTGGGGCAGAGTGCCTTGTACGTAATCGTAAACGTACAAAATCTGCGGTTAGATTGTATCCGTTAAAAATGTTTTAGTATCGATTGTTTTGGTAAAATGTTCAATTATTAATTTCAGTTATTTTATACTCGCTTCGCTCGCCTCCCCATGCTGGAACCAATGCATACAGATTATTGTATAACTCGATATTTTCACTGAAATGACGATTGACCTGCGACCTACACATAGCTAATGAGAGAATAATAATTCGAGCTGCGACTGCATTGTAATTTAGCAATTCATATTTAAATAATTCGACCACGCAGCTGAACCGCGCACGTGAGCTGAGCAAATTTCAAAAATTAAGTTTATAGGCCTATGTTTTGAGTGTAGGAGTTTTGCCTACGGGTATCAGGTAGAAAGGGTCCCCATCCGCGAATTCCTCATACTGCGGAGTTTTGCCTACGGTTGGGGTGGGCGCGAGAGGGGGAGGGGAAGAGAGAGAGATTCCTGTAGAGAAGAGAGACAAAGAGACTCTTCTAGCGATTATAAAAGAAAGAATTCTGTCAGGTACAAAAATTATCACTTTACAGTTACCGTATTGTCACTTTATATAATTATAATTAAAAAAAACTAGAGGACTTACCTAAACTGTTTAGTCACAGTATTTTG
>JAGFPH010004749.1:78156-90360 GCA_018207615.1 Philaenus spumarius
CAGTATGATTATAATATTTGTATAATTATAATATTTCGTCGTATTATAATTACGAGAAAGGTGGATGCTCTTTAATAATCACTACAAGAAACGGTGTCTCTCTCCCTCCCTCACACTCTCTTTCTCCCGCCCCCACCGTAGGCAAATCTCCGCACCAAGAGGTTGCCGACGGCATCCCCCCCATCTACCTGACACCCGTAGGCAAAACTCCGGTTCCCCTATGTTTTAGGGTTTCACTAAACAATTTGGGAAATAGCTGCAAAATGGTTCGCACGCCATTCCGCATATTGGGAGTACAGTATCTGGAATACACAAAGCATTGCGTGTTTCGCACGCCAACCCCCGTCTTGGGAGTATCTTTAATACACAATGTGTTGCGTGCTTCGCACGCCAACCCCACGGTAGAATCCACCACTTGGCTTTGAACCGGGTACTTTTATGGTATTTTACGTTTTGATCGATTTTGGGGGAACCAAGCGAGCCATATGGTCGCGTTAAAAAAACAAAATGTGCAGAATAACATCCTGCATTTATATTTGCAGAAAAATTCAATATTTGTAGTAATAAGTAAACAGTATTTAAAAAAAAATTTGATATACCAACTAAAGGAAAGAATATAGTATAACACCGTATTATTTTTGATTTAAATACAGTTGATTCGCTTTTACGTTATCTAAAAAAAACTGTCAGTTGTTAGGAATTTTTGTTCATTATACGCCTAACCTAAAACTATGTTAAATTTCCGATCCAATTCAGCTGTTGTAATTATAATATGTAACAACAGATGTTTGAACTGAATAATTAATTGTAACACAGTAAGAGTTTTTCGTTGATTTGTGTATGTGTTTGCTTTTAGTTTGTTAATCTAACCTAAAAAAAAACGGTACCAGGAACTCGCACACACTTTCTCACAAACATATTTAAATTATTAAACAGATTCACTGTGACTTCATAATTGTAGGTGGGGCAGGAGAGGTGATATTAAAGTAGGAGATAACAAATAAATATCATTATTATTAGCTAGAGAGAAAACTATTCGATCGATTTCGAACAAATTTGCACCAAACACGTCAATTAGGCCTGTATAGGTGCACGAGAAAAGGTTATGAAAATTTTTGTAAAAACAACCTCCTTTATGGCCAAAAAAACCCAAAAATAATTTATTTTTATCATTATTAGCTAAATGAAAATTTTTAGAAAGATGCGTTTTTTTTGCATACAGTAGGGTACATTAAAGGGAACAATTAAGCCAAACTTTATCAAAATCGTTAGAGCCGTTATTTTTTATAAAAAAAATAATAACTGATTTTTTGGGGAGTTTTTTTTGCCAAAAAGGTGGTTGTTTTTCAAAATTTCTAAACCGTTTTTCGTGCATCTATACAGGCCTAATTGACGTGTTTGGTGCAAATTTGATTGAAATCGGTGGAATAGTTTTCGCTCAGCTTTGTATGCATACAGACATACATTTTGTAAAAACCACTTTTTTTGACTCAGGGGGTCCAAAAACGGATATTTTCACAAAAATCTCAACATCGATTTTTTTTGCGATCACTATACTTTCTCTATACTACAGTATAGTGAGAAAGTAAAAGCTCTCGGTTGTGAGAAATAATAAACTTGCTAAATTTGCTAACTTGGTTTTGAATGAATGTAATCAAACATGTGTTGCGCAGCTTTTGATCCGAACTTTCAGTATTTTGTACGCTTTAAAATAGCATTTTTGGAAAATACTTTCTTATTTTGTTTCTAATTTAAAAAAACTTTTCTAAAAAAAAAAAAAAACAACGAAGTCGAAATTTGGTATAGAGACCAAATTTTATACATCTCTTGGGAGTTCTAGGTTTTGACAACAATATGTGTAAATAAGGAAATTGTGATAGAAAAAAAAAACAAGTAAAGCCAACCGCGGCGAAACACATGCATTAAGCTAGTTCCAATAAAAATGACTTCTTCAAAACTACCGAACGGATTAGAATGAAATTTGGTATGTAGCTTCCTATAAGGCCATAGGTGCTCACTAAGAAAGGGTTTGAAAAAATTCGAAATTTTAGGGGGGGTTTGGGGGGATCAAATTTATTAAAAAACGACTTCTTCAAAACTACCGAATGGATTGGAATGAAATTTGGTATGTAGCTTTTTCTACGGCCATAGGTGCTCAATAAGAAAGGGTTTGAAAAAATTTTAAATTTAGGGGGGTTTGGGGGGATCAAAGTTATTAAAAAACGACTTCTTCAAAACTACCGAATGGATTGGAATTAAATTTGGTATGTAGCTTCCTCTAGGGCCATAGGTGCTCACTAAGAAAGGGTTTGTTAACTACGTTATGAGAAATAATATAAACATGAAAATTGTGAGCCATTGCGCAAATTTGTGGATTATTGTTTACGTATTTTTCCTAGATTGTAGACTACACTACATTTGAACACAAATAGTGGTCCAATTAGTTTAGAAGTAATTTATTTGTTTTGTATGTTGTATATATTTGTTGTGTATGTCTTGCTCGCTTACCTCAACCAAACCCCGCAATGACTTGTGGCGAAGGAAATGGAAATTACAGTAGTGCATATTATAATAAAACTAGCTGGCCCGACCCGGCTTTGCACGGATAGACAAATCAAAGTTAAATGTATATTAACAAAAAATATATTATATCAATAAATATATTACACTATGTATTTCTTATGGGGATTTTTAGTGAATTTTACCACCCCCCCACAAAACCTCCCATAAAATTTAGATTTTTTTAAAAAACTCTTTCTTAGCGAGCACCTAGGGCCCTAGAGGAAGCTACATAATAAATTTCATTCCAATCCGTTCGGTGTTTCTTTTTAGTAACCTTGACCACCCAAATCCCCCTAAAGTTTCGAATTTTTTAAAACCCTTTTTTAGCGAGTACCTAGGGCCCTAGAGGAAGCTACATACCAAATTTCATTCCAATCCATTCGATGGTTTTAGAAAATCGTGATTTTGTAAATTTTATCCCCCCCAAACCCCCCTAAAACTTTGAATTGTTTTATTATTTCATAGCGAGCATCTATGGCCCTAGAGGAAGCTACATACCAAATTGCATTACAATCCGTTCGGTAGGTTTTGATAAATCGTGATTTAGTAACTTTGACCCGCCAAAACCCCCCTAAAATTTCGAATTTTCGGAAACCCTTTCTTAGTGCGCGTCTAGAGCCTATGAAGAGTATTAGTGCCAAATTTCATGTTTGTAGGCCTCGTGGTTTTGGAGAAACTGTGATGAGTCAGTGAGTCAATGAGTCAATGAGTCAATGGTATTTGGCTTTTATAACTATAGATTAGGACAGAGGCACTTTGATCGGTGTAGGGTGGAGGGGGGGGGGGTCAGGGGTTTTGTGTGAATTACACGATTTGTGCATAATAGAGCGATATAGTCCTAATCTTAAAACCCTGTTTGTTGTGAGGAAAAATGCTCCTTCGTATGTCACCCTAAATTTTGTCCATAATTTTTACAATTTTTGCAATTTTAAAATAGGAACTCTACTCATTTCCGGGATAAAATGAAGCCTAGATTAATGTATTCCTCTGCATGCGAACGCAAGTTTCTTCAAAATTGGTACAGCCGTTCCGGAGTTTAGCCCGGACATACAAACACAAGGTAAGACAAAAAATGTAAAAATGCATGTTTAGTTTTGGTAATCTGTGAAAAACATGTGAGCTCAGAAAATAGGGTTTATTTCAAAACCACAGACAACCACTTCAATTTTATTTTATATGTAAATATTTACATATTAAAACTGGCACCTTATTTTCAAATATTGCACAAAAAAAAAAATAATAATAAAAAAAAAACGTAAAAAATAACGGGATTTCTAATTGAACTTACATTGTGAAACTGGCCATTCTGGAAGCCGAAACCTAAAATTACAACACCAATTGTGCTTTATTCTCTACTAATATTATAAAGAGGTAACATTTGTTTAGTTTGTCTGTATATAGGACGTAATCTCTGGAATTACTGAACCGATTGAAAAAATAGTTTTACTACTAAAAGCTACACTATCCCTGCGTAACAAAGGCTATAATTCATTTCGATAAAAAATTTTTTTATTCCAATAGTTGTAAATTTAGTCGGAAAAATCTCAGGTTAGCCCTAGACTGATGAACCAACACATGTATTTGCATTTATTACCGTAGCAAAAAATTTAATAAAATAACAGATAAAACATCCGCTTGCTCCAATATCTCCACTATCACCTGATTTCAAACTTAGTAAGCAATTATTTTTGTATTTCTAACCTTTAGGTTTTTAAAGTGTATACCTGAGCCTTGCTGGTTCTTTTAACCTTTATTATAACTGCTGTTATAAAATATGCGAAATAATTTGATTTGAACATTTAACATTATTTACCATCTTGGCTTTGAGGTTATTATTAATCCTACACCTTTATTATAAAGAAAACATAACATGATTATGTGTATAGAAGGTTCCAACAGGGATGGCGTGTGGAGCACGCATCGGTTTCCCCTAGTCGATAATAAAGCAAAGAACACCAATGACCGAACATATCATTTACATAAAGAGGACTCCGCCAAGCAGCAGGCCTAGAGACACAATCGACTACGTTCTGAATATGTGTTTAAATAAAATTATCACCGCCATTCTGCCCACAGACACTCCCTGGCATTCTTTTAAACAAACATTAAATTTTAAAAACAACAAGTTAATTATCCGGCTCCAACAGTTCGGCCATATTTCAGACGTTTAATATTCATCACCCGCATGATGCAGCACGCAATTCATTACAATTCAGTTTCACAGTGGCTCTCCTGAAATATTAACTGCTGGATGAAAACACATATTGGAAACTGCAGTCGGTTAATGAAACACATACAACCTGCACTAGGATAGCGGAATTAGTGTTTTTAAATTTCATTCAATCGTTTGTTCAATAGAACAAAACCAAATAATTATTGGAACTTTTTTTTTATTTTTTGGTTTAAAAAGTTCATTCAAATTATTATGAGCTCGATTACGACTAGAATGTAGCCTGTAAGAAATTTGTTTTATTCCCCAATATATATACATATAAAGCTTGTTTAGAAAAACAGTTCCGATAATTCACGGCGTCATTAGCCTACCCACATCAAAACAAGATGAAAAGATCCAATAAAATATAGGTAAAAAATGCTCCGTTTTCTGTCTAGTCCCCCTTTTTTTACAAAATAATTCATATCTTTAGAAATGTTAGACTGATTGAGTTCAATCTTGGCATGAAGTTTAACCTAACAATGATCAATCTCTAGAAAAAAGCGATTATATCCAATCATCCGTTTAAAAATGGCTTCTGTTTGAAAATTTTAAACCTAAATTACTCAAAAACCGTACATTTTAACAAAAAATGTCGACACCTATTTTGTAGCCATTTTAATTCCCTACGGGATGGTCTCACCGTCAAAACAATCGGATGAAGGATAATATAATACAAATATACAAATACAAATATACAAATACAAATATATTTATTTGCCAAAATCTTGTTTTACAAACAAAATTTACAAACTCTGTACAATCTTTTTTTTAAACTTAAATATTTTAAATATCCTAAAACATGAACATGAAAAAAGAAACACAATAATTATTACAAAATTTAGGTAAAAAAACTACACAAAAAAACTATAAGGATTCATTATTAAATTGATATGGCAAGTACCTCATTAGCCTTAGCTGTGTTGAGGTACTTTCATTATTTTTAAACTAATAAATAAAATAAAATTGCAGAAGACAGGTGCTCACACAAGATTTATAATTACAATAAAATCCACTATAAAAAATTAATTAAGTTTATTATTCTTTACTTGAACAAATATTCCTCAACCTGTTCCATATTAAATGTAAAGAGCCATTGTTTTAACTCTTTAGAAAACCCTACAAGACTGGTGGTACAGAATATGCATCGGAACTTTATTAAATATTTTATAAACTATGTAAGAGTAAATTTTTTTAAAAGCCTCAAAATTTGGCCGAGGTAGTGTAACTCTATTTAATGATTAAGCCTCACAGAGTGAACATATGAATTTGATATATACTGGCCACCTCTCACAAAAAACAAACGCAAAACTCGAAAAATATAAAGATGTCTTAAAGGTAATAATTTAAGTACTTTAAAATAAGGAAAATAATGTTTATATAGTTAAGTTATGTGTAAAAATTGGTTTGTTCAACCCGGCATCCTATACCGACACAGTAAACACAGCAATATTGTATGTACATTTGCTGTCATTATCTTTAACTTAGCTATTATCCTTCATCCGATTCTTTTGACACACCATCCGAAAGGGAATTAAAAGGGCTACAAAAAATGTGTCTCGATATTTGTTGTTAAAATGTAAGGTTTTTGAGTAATTTAGGTTTGAAATTTTCCAACAGCCGCCGTTTTGAAAAACATGATTGGATTTAATCGTTTATTTTTCTTGAGGTACATCATTGTAAGGTTAAACTTCCTGCCTAGTTTGAACTGAAACATTCAAACCGTTCTCTGGATAAGAATTATTTTGTACAAAAAACAAAATGGCTTATATCTAGAAAACGAATAGTTTTCGGGTCTGTGTTTATATGAACTGTTTGATGTGTTTGTGTTTATACGAACACAACAATATTGCAGTATATATGCTGTTATTATCTTGATTTTCAAACTTAAAAAATAAATTTTCCACCTAAATTACATGGAAACAACCTATGAAATTTGTTTTAGAGAATACTGTGTTGGACCCAAATTGAACAAGAGTAACAAAAATGTACAAAAGCATTTTTTAAGGTAAGATAAATTAGTAAGGGTTCACAATAATTTCGACTGAAAAATAAAAGTAGAACATGTTTTTATTAGCCATAAAAACTACTAATGTCAAAAGGTGTTATTGTTTTCGGAAATAAAAATTGCCTTTTTTAAAACACGTTTTGTAGTTCCAAATGTGTTCCAATTAAACTAAAACTCTCGCGGATGGATTTCACTAAACTCGATTGGTTTGAATAAAAAACACATGGTTAGGCCAACAATCAACTCCTACAAAAGCGAGTGTACGCAGCTGATTTCACACATCATCTGTAAACCCAGTGTATATTATAGTTGGAGGTTATGTTTACAACTTCAATCATTATAATGTCTTGTGAAGTTGATTGTTTTAAATATGAGCTAAATAACTAATGTATGCTATAATCTACGTTATAATATTTGCTTTGAGGTTATAAACTATATATAAATTCAACCTTTTATCATCAATATATTTTTTATACAAATTTAAAGGAAAGATAGATGGACCTAGCAATACCTAGCTAAACCTAGCATAGATTATACCTTTGGGGTTATGTAATATTAATAACTTCTAAATCATTTGATCCATCAATATGAAAGAAAAAGCGATTAAAAGATAATGTTTGTAAATTTCTTTAAATTTATAATAACATACATAAATAGAAAATTTTAACAAATATTCATAGTTTTATAACCCTTATAATTGTACACATTTACCAAGTTAAAAATCCCTGTCAGCATAGTTAGGTAGGCCTACATAAAGTGAACTGTTTGAAAATAATAGTATTTTGTTGAATGATGTATTTCTGATGTGTATCTAATTAATCCGCCTGTGATTTTTCACGGGGGTTTACTAGTAATAAAATAATAATGTTTAACAATATCGACTGAAAATATTGATGAAAAGTTTATTGCATTTTGTAGATCAATTATTTTTGTAATATTTCAATTAGTTTTCACGGCAATGATATCAAATTTCAATGAAATTAGTTTTGGAATATGTATATGTTTTTTGCCTATCACACAAAAAATATTGATAGAAAAAACAAATCGGGAGTAGGTAATAAAATTGCATAACCATTACTCTAATATTATTAGTAACTCACTGTTTTTACAATGGCAAATTGAATTCTTTTAACATTTTTGTTCCACAATCTGGCAGATTGACTTTTAATGAACAATATACATTTATAATAATGATAATTAATTACCTTTTGTCAACCTTCGAGCACTCTAAAATATATCCTAACGGATTACCGGTTTCGGTGGTACATGCCACCCATCATCAGATCAACCTCAAAAAATATTCATTCCACTATTATTGAACACGTCGTAACAAACTATACGCAATTAACATAAAACATTAAAAAACCACAAACACTTGAACAAATCTAAATACATACACTGTCTCAAATTTCAACTTCACATATCACATGAGGACTCCATTGCACATGTCATTTCATGGAGGGCATGTGTACAACTGCGGTCTTGTGTAATCTCACGTAATTATGAGATAAGGATTTAATTTGTCTTAAATACAGTCTAAACATTTGATAAATTTTTTTTTTAAATATTAGTTTTCTAGATATTTAAACATTTAACATTTTCAACTACCACCATTTTGAAACGGATTGTTGCGGGAAAACTATTTTTTAAGTAAAATGTAACCTAATTAGATCGACATTCACGCCCAGTTCCAGTTTCAAGATTACATGCTAAACCGTTTCCGAGATATTAAAGTATTTGTAAAAACCACGTACAGACTGACAGACAGAAAACAGATCGAGGTAGGACACATGTTGTATTGTATTATTTGCATGTTTTTAGCTGACAAAACACCCCGTAAAGTTTTGGACAATCTAAGCAGGACACCCTTGATGATTTGTAATTATGTTAACAAGTTCACTGCTACGCAAATTTCGTATTTCCTAAGCTAGGAGCTGAACTTTTTTATATCTATAGCCTAAATGAGTAGAAATTACTTTTATTTTTTATTTTTTAACCTTTCTACGTAATAATCACTAATATTTTAAAGCGGTCGCACATGGGCGTCCAAAGCACTTAGGCTTAGAATTGGCTTGCAAAGCACGCAATGCTCTGTGTATTGAAAATTTTCCCAATATGGAAGTTGGCGTGCGAAGCACGCAGAGCACTGTGTATTGCTCCAAATACGGGGGTCGGCGTGCAATGCGCTGTGCGTCGGCCGCTTCTCATAGTGTTCAGTGTCAAGCTCACATGTGCGTCCTTAGCAGTGAACGTGTTAGCACCGTTCGAAAATAAAGACGTCAAATTAAGACCCTTTGGGCACGTTTATAATTTCATTTTTTGTTTCATAAAGTAAAAATTTCGTGCGGTAACCTAAACTAAATTCGAACAAAAAAGAGATATGAATTTATTTTTAGAAAAATTTTACAATATTTTTGATTATTATCTTACAGCATTCATTCGTAAAATTCTGACTCCGGAGGTTAGAACTAAGAACAAGAAAATTTCATCGAAATCTGTTCGTCGTCGAAAAGTAAGCCGAATTAACAATTGCCAAAAAGTATCAATTTGTCCGTGTCTTGGAATGCCGCGTCGAGACGGTTAAGACTTTAATTTATGCCCCGCAAAGAAATCCCAACCGTCGGGATAAACAGCCCAAGCCAATGCTGAGAAATACGTTAAACACAAGACAGAAGAATAGATGCGACCCTTACCCGGGTATCTGCATACGCGTAAACTAATATTTCTTGTGATTTGTATAGGTCCCGGGTCAGGATAGGGGATGCGACCCATTAGGATAGACATTTGCCTGCGATCTGCATAGCCCCGGAGAAGGGTTAAGCGTGAGATAGTCAGGTGTGCCGACCCGAGGACTGTCGATAAATCATTAGGCTAAACAAGGGGCGACATCGAAGGATGCATTACTGTGTTCTCCCTTAACCCGGTTGGCTACTGTTTAGCTAATATCGTAAAGTGGATAGCTCATCGATAGAGCTCATGTTAATATTATGTAGCTCTGGTAGGATATCGAAGTCCCAGTGAAAAACACGGGCAGATTAATTAGATACACATCAAAAATACGTAATTTAAAAATACTATTTAAAAACATCAAATTTTATTCAGACCTACCTAACTATGTTGAGGGATTTTTAACTCGAAGATTTTATAAAACTATTGGCCTATTTGTTAAAATTTTGAATTTATATAGGCCTATCAAAATAAGGATTAAAATATTACCTTTTAATAGCCTTTTATTTCACACCAATAAATCAAATGATTTAGAAGTTAGTAATATTATAATAAAGAAACTAATAATCAATTATGTTTAAAAATGTAAACGTTTGATTGCACAAAATCTCAAATCTCCGAAAGTTCTCCACCGATTTCATTGAAATTTTTACAAAATATTATATGCGAATACATGCATGTTTTTACGTTTTTTTTTTAACAACGCAATTGTTAGACGTAAAAACAACACAAACTATATCAAATATTTTACGGTAATGGTACCGCCATACTAAATCAACTCCTATAAAAGCGAGTATACGTCCATGCGTGCGTACATACGTACGTAAGTGAGTAACATATAATATAACTGATTTCACCCATCGTCTGCAATACTTAAAGAAACCCAGTGTAGATTATACTTTGGGGTTATGTTTACAACTTCAATCATTATAATTTCTTATGAAGTATTTTTTTTTAAATTTGAGTTATAAAACTAACGTACGTTATAATACCTTATAATATTTGCATTGTGTTATAAACTGTGTATAAATACAACCTTGGTATCATCAAAATATTCGTTTATACAAATTTAAAGAAGAAATACCTATTCGTTTAACTTCGGAAACATTCGTGCATCTTCGTATAACATATAAATATATTCGATTATTAATTGCTGCACTATAATATTAATAACTTCTAAATCATTTGATCTACCAATATGAAATAAAAAATAATCAAAAGATCATAGTTTTATTTTTCTTTAAATATATCACATACATAAATCCAAAATTTTAACAAATATTCCTACAGTTTTATAATGGTTATAATTAATACGTCAGCATAGTTAGGTAAAGTGTTATTTTCAAATAGTATTTTGCATAAATGATGTAGCCTATTTATGATGTGTATATAATTAATCCGCCTGTGATTTTTCACGGGGGTTTACTAGTAATAAATAAATAATGTTTATTGTTGATACAGCAATCATCTGTTTGCTCCAATATTTCCATTGACAGCTGATTTCAAAAATTGAAACAATTATTTTTATTTCTAACATTTACGTTAGGGTTTTTGTTAAAGTGTAACCTTGCTGGTACTTTAAAACTTTATTATAACTGCTGTTATAAAATATACGAAATAATTTGATTTGGACGTTTAACATTATTTACCATCTTAGTTTTGAGGTTATTAATAATCCTACACCTTTATTATAAAGAAAACATAACATAATCATGTGTGTAGAAGGTTCCAACGGGGTTGGCGTGCGAAGCACGCAGGGGCCTCCCTAATATGTTATACGAATGTTTCTGAAGTTAAACGATTGGGTATATCCTCTTTCAATTTGTATAAATGAAAATGTGGATGATAAAAGGTTGTAGGCTATTTATATTCATTAAAACCCTCAAATCAAATCTTATAACGTGTTATTATAGCCTACATTAGTTCTATAACTCATATTTAAAAAAAAATCTTTACAATACATTATATTATTGATTTTAGTTGTAAACATAACCCCATGTAATGTACGCTAGGAATTGTTTAAGTATTACAGATGATGGGTAAAATCAGCTGCTATATTATATCTTACTCACGTACGTTCACAAGCTTTAATCGGAGTTAATGAATCAAAATTCTACGCTTCAATACATTAATTGAGAAAAAACAAATCAAAAAACTTGGTTTAAAGATCCAGTCAAGTCAAATTCTATATAAATGAATACAGGTTGTCAAAAAAACTGCCAAAGAACGGGAAATGTTTTTGTCGGTCAGATACGAAACAAAGATACAATTTTTTTTCCTAAAACCTTAACATTCCAGATAACAGCTACTTTTTGTTTTTTTAAAGTGAATGGTTTTTTATCTACAGAACTGTTTTCTCAACTGAGTTGAAACTTTGCTTGCTTTAGGCTACTTTATCTATAAGGTAGATGCACTAGAAAAAATAGCAATGTTTTAAAGTTTTTCTTTTCCTTACCCCACAGAATATTTTTTTTTTGAAATTTGACCGTTTATTTTTGGGATATTCTGTATATTTTAATTCATAGCTAAAAAAAAGTTCAATAAAATTTTTTTAAATACTAAAATTAAACATCTTTTTACTTTGCGCATTTTTAATTAATTACGATTGACTAGTTACAGACGTAATATTTCACTTAATAATTCTTGACTAACCATTTGAACATTAATTTATACAGAGTGTCCCATACGTAACTTT
>JAGFPH010004749.1:93765-103788 GCA_018207615.1 Philaenus spumarius
CATACCGCAAGGGCGTGCCGAACCATCAGTACTACTGGTCGACCAGTTTGAAACACTACTTTACCGTATCATATTTTGGTCATATTTTATAACTTGAAAATTGCCTCTCTTCTGCAAACAATTATAAATATCTGACCTTATCAATCGTCATTCCCGTGAAAATATCATAGTATAATCTAATCTGTTTGCATTTGCTTCGCCACGGGGAGTTGGCGAGCGAAGCGAGCAGGGGTCGGAGCCCACTAGTTAATCGCATAAAACTCAAACTAAGAACATTCCTAGCCGACCATTTTTCCGTTCCGACAAAGCGAGCGGCCTGAAAACGGTATCACATGACCACAGCTTTCAAAGCCTCATACGGCACTGTGTCGGCATAGTTCGTGTCCGCATGTATGTCGACGGCCAAATAATTGTAGAGGCCGTGCATTGTTCGGTATGCGTAACTCCGCGAGGACCTAGAATTCAGGGCACACCTGGAGTCCATTCCTCGCCGTACACGGGCTGCAAGCAGCGTATTATGCAAACTGTATTGATTGTTGTGCGAGGCTTACACGGAGCGATGTGTGTCGATTTAAGTCGCGGTGAAAGGATTGTCGAATAGTTTGCTAATTCGCTGCGGGTATCGGCGTGAATCCTGGCATTTGGCCTAGACTTGGCGCGATGGGCCTAATGTAACTCAACCTTCAAACTAACTAGTGGATGTTTACCTCACCCTCAACAAGTTCACTGCTACGCAAATTTCGTATGTCCTATGCTAGGAGCTTTATTTTTTTTAAATTTATAAGATAAATGAGTAGAAATTACTTTATTTGTCATTGTTGAACCTTTCTACGTAACACTTATGTTTTAAAGCGGACGCATATAGGCTTAAAAACAATGGGCGTGAGAAGCACGCAATGCTTTGTGTATTGGAAATTCTCCCAATATGTTGATAAGCGTGCGAAGCACGCAATCCATTATGTTTTGAAAATACGCCCAATACGGGGGTTGGCGTGCGAAGCAAGCAATGCTTTGTGTATTGAAAATACCCCAAATACAGGGTTTGGCGTTCGAAGCACGCAATGCTTTGTGTATTGAAAATTTCCAAAATATGAGAAGAAGCGTGCGATGCCCGCAATCCATTATGTTTTGAAAATACTCCCAATACGTGGGTTGGCGTGCGAAGCGCGCAATGCATTGTATTTGAAAATACCCCCAATACGTGGGTTGGCGTGCGAAGCACGTAATGCATTGTGTTTTGAAAATACTCCCAATACGGGTGTTGGCGTTCAAAGCACGCAATGCATTGTATATTGAAAATACTCCCAATACGGGGGTTGGCGTGCGAAGCACGCAATGCATTGTGTTCTGAAAATACTCCCAACACGGGGGTTGGCGTGCGAAGCACGCAATGCATTGTGTATTGAAAATACTCAAAATACGTGGGTTGGCGTGCTATGCACTGTGCGTCGGTGTTCTCATAGTGTTTAGTGTTAAGCTCACATGTGCGTCTATAGCAGTGAAAGTGTTAAAAGGGTTTAAATTCAAATCCCCGGTCCTGACCTGACCCCCCCCCCCCCCTAAAAGTTTTCCTTTCTAAGTCCTTGAACGCAATCAATATAATCATGTTTAACCGTTTATCAGCTCAAAATATCTTGATTTTCGTCCCCTTAAATCAATGGCCATATTGACAATGTTAGGTTTTTTTTATGAGCGTTATTATGACAATTGACATCATTTGTTTCTGTGTTTTTTTTTTAATGTGCCTATTCGTTTTACGGGCTCAAATCCATAGGAACAAAGCGTTGGCGGTAGTTAATTTGCACAATGGATTTAAGTTTTTCGCTATTTTACACTTCGATACAGTTTGGCACTGGTACCGTTCGATAGAAAATTAAACGTTACAAATTGAAAACTAATAGCAGTGACGTCACGCTACAATTTCATTAGCGCGTTTGATAATACCCGCAAATATACAAGTTGTAGGTTTATGTTGAAAATATTTTTATTTTTGTGCAATTTGAATACTTAGTATACAGGGGAAACTAAAGGTCTGGAGGCACCCATGTAACTTTTGAGTGAGTAATTAAAAAAAAACTCGGGTAATGTATACTAGGTATAAATACATACTTTTTTGCGCATAAGACAACGATGTTACCATTTCCAAAATGGGAATTTTTGGGGCAGCTCAAAAATTTAAAATGCAAACTCTTTGTGACTCCTCATTTTAAAGGTATCGGTACAGGAATGTAAATGCCGAAAACTAGAGGTCTCTATCTTATTCCTATCTAAAGTTATTTACGGTTAAAGACGAGAATAATTCCTTACTTTTTAATGAGCGATTGATGAAGAGCCGAATCTAAAGAATGTTTATTAGGTATTAGGATGTACTTTTTTATGTACGGGAAAACTTTGCACCCGTTTAAAAAATTGAAAATATTGGGGGTAGCTCAAAATTTTTATACGCAAACCCCTGTCATGCGACCATTTATTTTAAAGGTATTAACAAAAGATAATTAACGGCGCAAATTTGATGCCTCTATCTCAACCCTATTCATAATAGCAGCCAATAAGGTGATAAAATAAGAGATAAAGATATTTTTAAAAAGTTGTATTTAACCCTGGAACCGGCAGAAGGTCATTTATGACCTTCTCTCAGGCGCAAAACGCAACCATTTCGAACATTAGCGAAAATATATTTGCATAATCGATAATTTAATCCACTAAAAATCATCCGTTCGTAATAAAACCGGTACTGTTGGAAAGGTAATGAATTAAACTATAATTTTTGAATTTACAACTTTTTCGTAAAACGTATATTTACATACATAATCACCGTTTCACAATTTTAGTACGCAAATCAAATCAGCTGTGATTCACGCGTCAATGAACCCCGTATACTGTCGAGACTTAGTCTCATTTTCAACGGTCTGCAACTCCTCACAGAAGATCATAACAGCATTGAATTCAGCAGACGATTCTCTTTAAAATGGTGTCTTCAAATCACATGTTACTTTGAAAACAGCTGTTCTACAGGATTTACGGTGAAAACTTGTAATTGGTCATAGATTTGGCCAATATGCAAGCCTGTTTAGAATCGATGATTACAGTCTTATTCGATATATCAATAAAATGTACAATATATGGTTTTAAAAAGAAAACTTCACAGTGTTTATCTATGTCCAATTCAATACATTTAGATTTCATAGGTTGGTACTAAAGTATGCTGAAAGTTGACTGCTAAATTGAGTCAAATCCCGTCGTCGAGTTTGTGTTATGTATCAGTTATGACATTTGTTTATTGCTTTCCCTCGATAGCTTGCTTGGCAATGTGCAGGTGCAGTGTAAAATGATGCACTGCAATCTGCAACATGTCTTGTGGAATACTTTTGGTTTTCCCAAGTGAAGAATATCTTTTGACTGTTTGTAGTAGGGTTGAGATAGGGGCCTCAAATTTTCACTGTTAGTTTTTTTGTTTTGTTAATACCTTTAAAATAAATGCATCAAAGCAGGTTATTAATTTGTTCACATTTAAATAAGTTATTTTCCATAACATTGATAAATTGTACCGGGACAGCGTCGCGTCGTATGTAGTCGCTCACAAGTCATTAGTTTAAGCAATACGGGAGTGTAAGTGGATTTTATTTATTTACTATGTAATCTATATTATAAAAGCGAAATACCACTCACTCACTCACACATCGCGATTTCTCAAAAACTACCGAACGAATTGAAATGAAATTTGGTATGTAGCTTCCTATAGGGCCCCATTGGTGCTCACTAAGAAAGGGTTTGAAAAAATTCGAAATTTTAGGGGGGGGGGTTTGGGGGATCAAAGTTATTAAAAAACGATTTCTTCAAAGCTACCGAACGGATTGGAATGAAATTTGGTATGTAGCTTCCTCTAGGGCCATAAGTGTTCACTAAAAAAGGGTTTAAAAAAATTGAAAATTTTAAGGGAGTTTGGGGGTTAAAAATTACTAACTAACAATTTCTCCAAAATTAGAGAACAGATTGGAATGAAATTTGGTATGTAGCTTCCTCTAGGGCCATAGGCGCTCGCTAAGAAAAGGTTTCAAAAAATTAAATTTTAGGGGGAGGTTTGGGTGGATCAAAGTTATTAAATCACGATTTCTTCAAAACTACCTAACGGATTGGAATGAAATTTGATATGTAGCTTCCTCTAGGGCCATAGGTGCTCACGAAGAAAGGGTATGAAAAATTTCGAAATTTTAGGAGTAGTTTGGGGGGGATCAAAGTTACTAAAATTATAATTTCAGATCTTTTATTATTATGACAATAGTGTTTTTATTATTTAAGATCTATATATATAAAAGCCAAATACCACTCACTGACTGAACACTTAAAAAGAATACAATTACGTTAAAAAGACTTAAAATACCAACCACCACGGGCAACGCCGTACGTGTCAGCTAGTCTATATTATAAAAGCGAAATACCACTCACTCACTCACTCACTCACACATCTCGATTTCTCAAAAACTACCGAACGGATTGAAATGAAATTTGGTATGTAGCTTCCTCTACCGTTGGTGCTCGCTAAGAAAGGGTTTGAAAAAATTCGAAATTTTGGGGGGGGTTTGGGGGATCAAAGTTATTAAAAAACGATTTCTTCAAAACTATACAGAACGGATTGGAATGAAATTTGGTATGTAGCTACCTCTAGAGCCATAGGTGCTTACTAAAAAAAGGTTTGAAAAATTCGAAATTTTTGGGGTGGGTTTGGGGGATTAAAGTTATTAAAACACGATTTCTTCAAAACTACCGAACGGATTGGAATGAAATTTGGTATGTAGCTTCCTCTAGGGCCATAAGTGTTCAGTAAAAAAGAGTTTTAAAAAATTGGAAATTTTAGGGGGGTAAAAATTACTAAATCACGATTTCTCCAAAATTACCGAACAGATATTGGAATGAAATTTGGTATGTAGCTTCCTCTAGGGCCATAGGCGCTCGCTAAGAAAGGGTTTAAAAAATTCGAAATTTTAGGAGGGTTTTGGGATTAAAGTAACTAAAAATCTAGACTTCTCCAAAACTACTGAACGGATTGGAACGAAATTTGGTATGTAGCTTCTTCTAGGGCCATAGGTACTAACTAAGAAAGGGTTTAAAAAAAATCTAAATCTTAGGGGGGGGGGGGTTTGGGGGTCAAAGTTACTAAATCACGATCATTTGTCGGATTTATTTCACCAAAATAAGTATGCAATAGCGAAGCATTGCCGGGTCAGCTAGTCAAATTATATTACGAGGGACCTCACGCCGCCTAAAACTCGTCATACAAAATTAACCCGGTTTCTATCACAATCTAACATCGAATTAGTACAATGCGCTTAGGTTGGCAGCACTGCTCACCACTATCAGCAGGGGGAGGCGTGTTGTAAACTTTACCGAATATTATTAAGAAAACTTTGCATACCAATACAGGTAGAACGTACAGTCATTGTATTTGGATAACCTGATAGAACTCCGATCCAATGCAATATTTTGTTCCACTGGAAATTCGACTTTTTTGGAGCTATCTATTGGTGAAACGATGGAAGCTGTTTGAAACACCAATGCTACCAATGATTTCTCCCTAGCGCTACCTCGCGGCGCGATCATGTACTATTTTCGCGACAACCTTTTTTCCGGCACTCAGCCCCCGTATGGATGCAAGATCTATTTATTATTCATGATCTATGGTACAGTGTACTGAAACAGCGTTTAAATCTCTTCGCTTTATAAAACGCATTAATCTTTAATAACGCCCGAGGGTAACCTTTGACAGATTATTGCAAATAAATTTCTTCGCGTATGGATGTAACAACTTTCATTTTTCAATCGCGGTTTCCCATAAATCTTGCGCTGATTGTACGACTATATGAGCGCGGCTTTGGAATGAAAGGATATTGCGTAACACGTGCTTATGTTGATTCATATTCTCCGGTGGAGACTGGCGTAGTGGAATGTACGAGTATTTCGTTATTCTCGTTATTTTGTTTTAATCGCGATTCTGTTGCAACTTCTGTCCGAAAACTTAAGTAATTTCTTGAAATTCCGCTGAAGATTTCGAAACTCCTCGTATCTTTGCTAATTTCATTGAAATCTTTTTTTTTCGGTAGGTGGAATGCATTTAATTTACGCAGACCTCTCTACAGAGAAGGTACTGCGGGACTCGGTCCGAAAGGACAATACCCACTAAATCAACCTCCCTTAACGCAAACACATGAGTGATTCACGTTGATCTTATATACCTAGAAGTGCATTACACGACTCAGTACCGCGGACGGACAGAGTCACTCCACATGCATCACTGGGGGAAGCGTCAGCAGCATCTAGGAAATTACCTAACGGCTGCAAGCTGCAAACTAAAACTGAAACAGAAAATAGAAGCGAACAAGTTAGTGTCGATCACGATGAAATCGCTGCGCGAAGAAACCTATGGCAGAGGCCTACTCGACCGGGATATCGAGTCTGCCGCAGATCTCAGCTATATGAGGATAGCCCGAGTCGCCTGCATTTTGAAACAGTTTGGTTGCACATCGTTTACGGAAAACGTACAAGGTAGGGATGCCGGTTGACCCTAGAATGGTGGAGTTCCTCACGTACCACGGCCGATGCGTGAGTCTACGAAGACCTGCTGCCTGTAGTGTCGCCAATTTCGTCCCGCTGGATTTGCCGGCAAGCGCCCGCCAAGCGATAGACGCGTACATCAGCACCGAATGGACTGTCAATAGAAATCGGCCGCATTGTGGAGAATTCGCCGTCTACGAATGTCTTAGATCTGCCTGAGAGGTAAGAGCGGATCAAGTGTACAGCAGCCTCCGGGTACAGGAGACTCGTTCAACTTTTATTTCACTCGGGTTTTCGTTTAAGTATACACCGAAAGAGTTTATGCGGAAGAACTTATCCAGTCACCATAAAAAAACACAACTTTAGGAATACATTTGCCTAAACACCCACACAAAATAGTATATTTCACAACTAGTGGGAAAAGTGTGATTTTTCCTGGTGCGAGTCGTAGACGAGCAATTTAAAGAGAAAGAGCATCTGAAGAGAACATTTTCCCACGAGTTTTCAACACTATTTTTCACGATAATACAGCAAAAAATTATTTGATACAACAGCAAAAAATATGATTATTACAAATTGAAAAGTTTATTTACTCTTATTTACTACAAACAAAAAAAATATTTTTTTTACAAAATCAGAATGTTACTTCCTTGAATAAAAAATAGGATTAGGCCTATATTTAACAAGAATTTAAATAATATTCAAACGAACAATAAAAGACCTAGTTTGTATTTAATTGGATGTTAATTGTTCAGTTTGTATTATTTGTAATGATAATTCCTTTGTTAGGAATTTTGCTTAGGACTTGAACTGTTTCTTGGTTTTGTGAGATAGTGTTCTTCATCGTGAAGTTTCCAAATTCAGATTCATCTTCACTTTCTTCAAAAATATCATCTACTGTGAACGACTTGTCGTGGCTATTTTGATCAAGAAATGTTGTTCTTTCCGAGCTCGTAAATGGAGTAGGTTGTGCTTTGGTTGTGGTACGGGTAGTAGCAGTTTTAAATAGCTTTTTGGGCACATTTATTTTTCTTCTTACTGACTCTAACTTTTAAAAGCCTCTGGAAATTCTTCCATTTGTACATCAACTAAACAGGAAGTAAGGCCAACACAACACAATGTTTTAAACAGATGTTGATTGTTTCAATATTGTATTGTTGTAATCAGCTGATTTATCCTCACTAGTGCGGATATGACGAACTTTACCCGGCAATATACGCAATAGAAAAGCAACTGATATTCCAGCAGCATCGTGAAAATTTTATTTCGTAATTATTCAAACTTAACCAATGAAGAGGCAATCTTCGATATCATCAAGACGACAGCTGAAACCCCTACAGCATTTAACTGTTTTTACATTTCAAGGTAACACATTAAGTACTTTGGTACAATGTCGAACACCGCTAGTACCTAAAGTGGATGTTTATGGTGCGAGATTGTGAGTCAACGCTGACACTTAAAAAAGCGACCAAGCACCAAAAACCACTTTAGGTGCAAGTTATGAACGATACTGTTTTACCATACTGCACTAAAATTACACGAACACTTTAATTAAACTACATCTTTTTTATTCTTCACCTTACTGGAGATCTTTTTAACAATAACGTTGTTCTACTTACGCCTGTTCCTCCAAATATTTGTTCATTGCATTACGGCCGTTTCGACTATTTATTCAGTCATGGTCACTTGCGTTTTATCGGTACCATATATAACGTCGTCACACGCATATACAGGGTGTCCAGTAATTACGGGATCAAACTTTAGGAAATGGTTCTATGGGTCAAAATAAGAAAAAAAGTTCATTTAAAACATTGTCCTGAAAACACTTCGTTTTCAAGATATCCGCCATTTTAGTTTTTGTACAAAATAAACCATATCTAGAGAACCGTTTGACTGAATGAGTTCAAACTTGGCACGATGTTAAACCTAATAATCATCCATCTCTAGAAAAATAATTCGACCACGCAGCTGGACCGCTTACGTGAGTTGAGAAAATTTCCAAAATTAAGTTCATTTGCCTATTTTGAGGGTTTCACCCAACAATTTGGGAAATAGGTCTACTTACGAAGGCGTTGATCAGCTGTCTGTGTGTACGCAATATATTAGTAGAATTTGTTTGCGTCTAGTGGTCTCGCGAGTTTGCACTACTTGGCTTCGAACCGGGTACTTTTATGATATTTTACGTTTTGATCGATTTTGGGGGAACCAAGCGAGCTATAAGGTCGCGTAAAAAAACAAAATGTCCAGAATAACATCTTACATTTATATTTTTAGAAATTGTTTAAGAATTTTTAGAAATTATTGTTTAAAAATTTTTTTAAGATGTAGGAGTCAACTTAAAATTTACGAAATCGATTTGGAAGCAATATTTCAGGCCAGGTCAAGTACTTTGAAATAAACATTTTTTCTAAAAACTCTTCCTTTTCGAGATATTAGCAACTTTATGTCGATTTATTTCAACACGTTTAGGGCCGCCATTTTGTTTTGGGTGGACCGATTTTTATTTTCTTTATGTCATTTTCCTAGTCTTAAATAAATAGACCTTTAAAATGAGGTATCACATGACCATACTTCCCATTTAAAAATGTTAAGTTGCCCACAAAATCCCCCATTTTTCGGGACACTCAAAATTTCCGATTGGTTCAAAAGATACTTTGGTATCGTTCCCCAAAGGATATTTGTTTGTTTTAAAAAGCACACAAGTTAAAGAGGGGGGGTGGGACTTTCAAGACACCTGGTATACATATAATATACAGGGTGTCCCATAAGTACAGTGCCAAACTTCGGAGAATGGTTCTATGGGTCAAAATAAGAAAAAAATTCCATATAAACACAGACCCGAAACGCTTCGTTTTCTACGTATCCGCCATTTTGTTTTTTGTACAAAATAATTCTGATCTAGAGAACGGTTTGACTGATTGAGTTCAAACTTGGCATGAAGTTTAACCTAACAATGATATAACTCAAGAAAAATAAGCGATTAAATCCAATCATGAGTTTAAAAATGATGGCTGTTTGAAAATTTCAAAAACCACGGAACGCTAAATGTCCAAGGTTCAAATCCCGTTCGTGGTACAAGTTTTTTTTCACTTGCAGTGTCTCAGAATAGTTTTGTTTATTTATTGGTTAGTTTTGAATATAAAACACGCCTTTTCAACTCGTTTTCCTAAACCATTTCAACTCCAACTAATTGTTACACTCTCCACTACATACTTAGAGGTGTCGCTGTATGCGGGAATGATTTAGTTTTACCTATGATATAGATTTGAAATTCGTCCCGCTTTCTTTCAATTGAATTATGCATGATGCAAGAAAAGATATAAATCGGTTCTATTGTGAAGGTGTGGCGATTCTGATCCCACTTCTATTGTCAGCAAACTCTACAGTGTCACTACCTCCTATGTGATAAACAATAAGCAATAATACTTCACCTCCCTCGAATTATCGGCAGTTTTCGATTTTAGAGACTACGTC